>QJPP01005585.1:10000-15439 GCA_003996215.1 Jaltomata sinuosa
CCTTAGAAAGTGACAACGGATGACTTCCATTACTAAATGGAAGAACTTTTCAAACTAGTTGATAGTTGTTCCCTGCCCCACAATGGGTTCGAATTTACTAAATCACATGTTTCTGTTTTCGGAACATCACATGTAGACTTTTTTGGGGGAGAATCACTCGGCGCGGGGCCTCCCGTGTGAGGTCAGGTGATGGTCAACAACTCAGGCAGGAAATGCTGAAAAGCGGCTAACGATGCAAGAGCTCTTTTCCCCTTATACGCTCTAAAAAAAGGGTATGTCGGGTTTTTGGACCCTATGTTGAGTAAGGGTTCCAAACCTTCCAAAAGTGAGAGGTATGTGTTCTTTCTTGGCACTCTCTTTCTATATTATGCCAACCTAAAAAGAGCGATGGAAAGTGGATTTCAGGTTCGATAGTCTCGAGAAGGTATTAGCCACCGGTGACCATACTTTTGTAAAAGCACCATTGGGCGGTGGTTCCTCTCCTTCCTCTTGAACCTCGAACAAAAAATCGATCTCGCCATCAGCTCGACTAAGAGTTTCGAATCAAAAAAGTAAACTGAACTTTACTTAAGACGAAGGAAGCGAGTGCTGAAAAAAAACCGCTTTCTTAAGGCTTCAAACTACTAGTCATTAAGACTACTATGAATGAAAGGTAAGGAAGTCCTTTTCTTGACTTAGCCTGCGTGCATTATACCTAACCTTTTAACTTGATTTCAATCTCAACAAAGAAATGAAAGCATAACTCTTTGCTCGCTTGCAGCGCCTCTTAGTCTTTTATTTTAGCCTGCCTTGTGAAGATCTCTCGGGTGTCTACGGCAGATCCGATCAGTCTCGTGATGAAGAGAATTTCCGATGTTGAAAGGTATCGTCACGACAACTCAATTTGTCCGGTAAACTACTCGGGGCTCCCCATGGTTTAGTAAAAGGGAGGGGATATTTTTTCTTCATCCGGGGGTTCATTCATTATGAACTAAAAAGTGGTTGGCTGATTAGTGAGGTCTTAAAAACGTCATAGAATTCATGATCGGCCATTCCATTTTTGCTTTCAGCAAGTAGGCGACGCGAATCTATGCTTTCTATCTTTCAATCGGATACCAATTGCTTGGATGCGTTTGAAAGCCTCGAGATGACTTGCAGAAAAAATGCTTTCTAGGTTTGTCTTGTGTCTCCGAAACAAACGGTCCATTTATTGATGGGCGAACGACGGGGATTGAACCCGCGCGTGGTGGATTCACAATCCACTGCCTTGATCCACTTGGCTACATCCGCCCCTACCCCCGCACAGGTTGAAGTCTCTATCTACGATCAGATCCTTTCTGAACTCCCCTATAACCGCTTATCAAAGAGAAGCTTTTTCCTAGACTATAGTGGCAAGTCTATTGTTGTGTTTCGGAATTAGGGGAAACAAAGCTTCAACAAGTAGAAGCTTCCTGGCAAAGCTTCAAACAAAGAGGTTGGGCTGTTCACTTCATTGATTTGACTGAACTTTACTTAAGATTAAAGATAGGGGCCGGGCGGGCAGTGAAGGCTCATTTAGTAGACAGCGAGCGAGCTGCAAGCACCTACTCCTATCAAAATGAAAAGCAGCAAGCGGAACTTGAACTTGAAGAAGCGAGCCTCTATCAGAGAAAGCCATTGCGCACTAGCCCCTTGTATAGGGTTCCAAACCTGCCCTAAACTACAAGCTATCTTTGAAGCCCCTACAACATGGGATATTTGAAGAATCCCCTTTCTACAAACCTTTCTATAATATAAGAGAAGCTCTTCGAGCTTTCTTCGCATGCTTGAGCGCATCCCCTTTCTATTAGTAAGGTTGTCAAATTTCCTTTAGTTCCTTTATGACTATAATATAAATAATAGGGGTAGGGGGGCGCTAACGAGCAAGAAAAGGGGTGCGCTAAGGCGCAACTTCGCGCAGCTGCTACGCCCTTGCTTCTTGCCTTATCTTTTACTAAGAAACTAATCTAAATAGAAGCCCTTCTTTTCAATAGAATTAGGTTTTTTTTATGACTGCTGATTTCTCCCTTCTTGCTTTAGTGAAATAGGGGGCGCTAACGCGACCTTCCTTCAGCTGGCTTCGCCCTATCTATTCATCTATTTTCTCAAATGGATATTTAGGGATCTCTCTTGTTCATAGATCTTGAAACCAGATCAATATCCATTTCTCAATAGATCTATTTATCGATAGAAAGATATAGATCTCTATATGGATCTATCTCCATATCTAAATATGGAAGAACCGACACTTAAAGGGCCAACGGAAGGTTCTCACCCTGTCCCCGACATTGTTCTCCGACGACCTGGGCAAAAGGAGCTGAAACTTGACTCTAAGGAAAGGAGCCACCATTCTCTTTCTTTCTTCTTCCGATCAGGACAAGTGGGTTGGTTCGTTTCGTCCTCCTATCTACGCAATTCTCTGTCTTCGTTCGTGATCATGTTGGGCGAAAGGTAGTTGTAGAGGAGCTGAAACTTGACTGTAAGGAGAGGAACACCCCCTGTTTTTTTCTTTCCCTCATAAGCCTCTGCTACTTCCATAACATGGGCCTTTGACGTGTTCCCCCATATATGTGGATTCTTATCTTCTTTAGTGATGTATGCGCAGATCGGACCCCAGCCCTTTTTTGCCTGGATGTCGCATTGCATTTGCTCGAACTCGGGAAACACTTTCCTAATCTGGCTTCTAAAGCTATTTTTAGGTGCCCTCTCGACCTTTCCACCGATGTTATAATATAACCCTCCGATTCTATGGTTCTCCCTGGCTACGAGGCCTCACACGGGTAGAGTTCGGTATTCCTTTGTCGATGGCTGACCCAGCTCTTTCCTTTCCCCGGTCGGTAAGTGCATCCTATTCCTATTAAGCGGGGCGGCAGTTGCTAAATAAAAAGGTGGCGCCATTCCCGCTAAAGAAAAATTCTTCATCCAATCTCTGTTCCAGATTCTGGTCTTACCAAGTCACCTTTCTCTAAGGCTAAATAGCTAAATATCCCCCTTTTTTCTTTTCCTATTTTCTTGATTCTTTCATGTCGAGCTTTCGAAACTGGGGAGGGAGAATGAACGATCGACTGCTAAAGATCTTGAATAAAGCATTGATAGCTTTGCAGAGGAGAAAAACTTTGATTCTTCCCGAAGGTGTTCCTTGCATGCTGAAGTGAACAGGGGCGGTACCAACTACGACTAGAAAGCGGTCCCTCCTGTCAATGAATACCATTCATAGTTGTCTATGTTAGTAACATAGCCATAACGACTTTGTTTTACTGCTTGAGGTGGTGATAGCTTTTATATATTTGCTTAATTATAAGCTTGCATAGTGCTCTTCCTATTTGTTTGTTTTCTCTTCTTCTGCCGAACCGAACGAAGACAGTTTCTCGTACCTCTCTATTGCACTGATATCTTCTCTTTCACTCTCTTTCTTCATTCAGGAAAGGTGAAGATTGAATCGGGAACCGAAAATGAAGCAGGAACAGACTTGTCCTTTGGTCGAGTTTGCTTCACTTCCTGAGCCCTCACCACTTCCTGCGACAGCTAACAAGGGGCATTTAGGACAACTCGTTCATTTAGCACAACTTCATTCCGCTCGGGCCTCTCTTTGGAGAGTCCCTTCTTTCCAATCTATAAATATAGTACTTGCTCGCTATTCATATTATTTCTGCTTGACCGGTACCAAGAACTCCATTTTCACTGAATTCTGGGTCTGGGCGCTTAGCAGCCTCTACTTTCACATTTCTTCCTATGTTGGTCTACTTCCATTTAGACTGACCTGGCTCTGGCTTAGAAGACGGAATTTCATGAGATGTAACAGAAGTCGTAGAGATAAAAGTAGGACTAAGACTAAATGACTCAAAACTAGCATTGAAAGTAGGTCCCTCTTCAGCAGTGCTTTCTTTCACAGCAAGAAAGAATTGAATTAGCCTCGGAGAACTGAACTACCTTGATCTGAATCTCTGGAACTCACAGAAGACCAAGGCAAGTCCACTCTCAATTCAGCATAAGCTTGGGATCTTTCTTTCCTAAAGCATTTCCCTTGAAGCCAGGTCTTTCTTCTCTTCTTTACAGCCTGGAGCTGGACTTCTTTTTCCTGACTCGATTCACAGTTTAATCACACTAAGCCAGAGCCCAACCAGGGTGAGAGAGATAGGAGAGTAGGGACGGGGAACCAATGTCACCAACTTAACTAGCAGGCTCGGATCTTTGAATAGACAGAGAGAGATGCTCTTCCTGCGGCCCAAGAGCGTATTCGTTCAAAGAGCTGGCAATGACTTTCTTCCCACCCGGAAATCGTAGTAAGCCGGGAGAAAGACATTCATATATTCCCCAGGCACGGGATAAAGGGAAAGAGAGAGCCGAGAGCCGGGAACGCAATAAAAAGAATTTCCCTCTCCCTGACGGTCGAGCTTCCTTTTCAGCCCTCTCACTTCGTTCGAGCTGAATTACCCCTCTCACTTCGTTCGAGCTGAATTACCCCTCTCACCGGGTATGAATTCCTAAATCCATTTACCTCGACCAGGATCAACTTCTTCTATGCCCCAGGAAAAAGCTAAAAGTAAAGCAGTCATCAAGCCAGAGCTAGTTTCACAGCTACCGATTCGCACCCGCGGGTCAAAGAAGACCAATAAAATCTCGATTCAGCATAAGCAAGGGATGAGAGAGGCCTTACGAGGGCTCTTTCCCACTTAATAGATGAATTCCTTCGTTACGGCGGTTGTGGGTACCTGCCGTTCAGAGATGCTATCAGAGTAGGAAAGTTAGCCAAGTTCTCCTGCCTAGTTTAGATAAAGCACCCCTTATCGCCCCACAGCATCTGGTTAGGACACAAAGCTTATTCTATTCCAAAAATAGCGGATTCTATAACAGCATTCTGCCTTTTCGAAGACAGAGCACTCGTGGCACACACTTGGCCCTTTGCCTTAGAAAGAGTTCAACCCACTTGAAAGAGGAAAGGGTCGCCGACTGCTACTAAGAACCTAACAGAACTTTTCGCTTAGATGACACCTGGAATGTATTTTTCTAATTGAACAAAAGCGAGTTATTCTAGATGTCGGAAGTTTAAAGATTGGATTGAGGAATGCAAACTCATTCGACAAAGAGCCCATGCAGGACTTGTTCGGCACTCTTGGAATGATTCAGTTACCATTCGATTCTACCGGGGGATCTTAACAATGAAGACTGATATGGAACGGATGCAGAAAGAGAGCCCCTACCTTCTCTTCTCAAGGAAGAAGCGGGAAGGAAAGGTTGGTTGCACGTTTTCTGGGAGTAATGCCTCCTTTCTCTCTCTCCCCCAAGGACTCAGTCTCTCGGGTATCTATCAACATATAGAGATCTTGCCTTTGTCGCTGCATAGAGTGATCTTCTTCAATCTCCGAGTTCGAAGGGTAGAACAAGGGAAGGTCAAGGCTTTCCTCTCATTACTCTTTCCACGGCAAAGTCAGCATCTTAGCC
>QJPP01005586.1:0-58352 GCA_003996215.1 Jaltomata sinuosa
CACAATCAACCTAGTCGATCCTGGCATCAGGCCCCACAGCTACTCAGCAAGCATAACCAGCCTAGAAGGATAATTCTATGGCCGGGACTCGCGGACATTCCCAAAATCCCACCTTCTATGTTCCAGAGTCAACAAGGCCTCACAGGACCACAAGGGTAAATAAAATATATCGGCAAATACTACAAGCAACGGAGGAACAAAAGTAGGCGGACATTAATAAAGCGGTCGAGGTCTGTGGTACCAACCTAATAAACCAACCCAAGGATGCCCATTAATACAATTTTATTCTATATATGCGGAGTCTAGGGAAAATAAACCGTAACCTACCTGTCGTCCGATGACAAGCTCGAACCTCTTCGAAAAGAAGCTCCGAAACGAAATCAAACTTGAACTCGAGCTTGAATAACTTGACGTAGATAATTGATTTCCTTTCTGAAATTACACATAACATCAAAATATAATTTCTTTCCCACAATTTCCCTCACTCGTGGGTGTAAGTATATGCAAAGTTTTATCCTTGCCTACAGTTGATTAGACCCAAAGTCATCTTGTGAATTGATAAAGTAATGTTGACATATGAACACACATGCAGCCACTAATCCTAATATGAAAAGCTCACCACATCATTAACAGGTTGTTGTCAACTCCCTCCACTTCCACGTGGGTGTGGGGTTGACAAACCCAAGGATATTTTTGTTCCGTTATATACATACTCGGGTATTGTATAGGTTTGTGGTAAAATAAATATAACTTTTTAAATATACCATAATTCATAGAAAATTATTTCAAACAAAACCTACTATATTATAATAATAAATTTTAATATAACTAAATTTACTATCTCCGTTAAAATATTACAATATATAAAAACCTTATAAAATAAATACATATACAATTATATCGTAACAAAATATTTTTCATAAACCTTTAAAATATTTTTAAAAAGGTAATAATAATGTAACTTTTTACCAAATTCAACTTTCAAATAAAATATTTTCAAATACACGCGATGTTAATAAATTCTCAAAATTAGGCTCGCAATTCACCAACGCACGATTTTGATACTCAAGAACTCTCTTGGAATCCTCCCTTATGTTTTCTCACTGTTTCAGAACTGAAATGGCATTTTAAAACGTGAAGTTGAGGCTTAAATCGAGTTTGACCCGACCCGGTTCGCGACCCGGTTCGCAACAGACAGTCCGCGGTAAAATAGTCATAACCTTTTACTACGAGATCAGTTGGATGTGAGGTTTTGTGCGCTGGAAACTAGACTCGTAGACCTTTGATTTGGTACTTCGGGGGACTTATAACTCTTTATATATTGGGATAAAAGCCCTGAGACATTTTACCCAAAGTTCAGAAAATTTATTAAAGGAACTTACGATAACTTTTGCCGACTTACTTCTCTTCAAAACTTATCATACGACCAAACAAATGGACCTGGCACTGAAATACCGGTCCTGACAAGCCTTAAGTGACTTGGGGCCACTATAAACAAGCTTTAACGGTTCAAGGAAAACGTATACGTAGAAATAACCGGAAGGGTCATTACATCACTGCATCAAAACAAGATAAGAGTTTGAAGAAGCTCCCTGAAGGGCGTATCACTCAAAACTAGAGTTTCTAGGCCCAAACATGACCTAATCTGCCTCATAAGCATCATTCTATGCCTCAGATCCATATAACTTCCTCAAAGTGCTCATCATCTTCATGAGGAATTTGTTTTGCTTCCTATCATGGTCCCTCTGCTTTTTCTATTGCCTCTGTACCTTTTCTAACCTCTCCTTGATATGCTGCTTCTGCTCTATTACACTTGCTAGTGTAGGGCCACTAAGAGTAGTGGAAGATGAAGCACTGGGTGCCGGTGAGGTGAAACTCTCTCCCAGACCCGAAGGTAGACCCTCTACAATCTGGAGAATCTGGGGATCCATGCTATAGACCTAGCTAGATATGTGGCAGAGTGTTGGGGGCCCAATCTTGAGTAGCCCAATAGCTATAGCAGCAGTGGCTGACTCAAGTGCCTCACTAGATCCGGAGAATAGACCGAATGATGGTGAGTCCATATCGATCTTTCTCTTCTTTGATGCTTTCCCGGCTGCTCTCTTCTTCAAGGGGTGAATCATCTTTTCTGGCTTTCATTCATTTTTGTCATCCCTCTTTTCAACCCCGGCTTGGTAGCATAGGTATGTGATCAAAGAAGGAAAGAATAGACTTTTGCTACCTTCTAGCACCACATGTTGAATCTCTTGCATAATTAACTGCTCTACATTCACCGGGAGGCCTTCCATCATAGCACATATGACCACCGCCTTTTCAGGTGTCACATCAGATTCATTCTTTAAAGGCATAATTCGAGCACAAATGATAGAGAGCCAAGTGTGAGCTTCAAAGGTGAACTTAGAAAACTCAATCCTTGTGTTCAAAGCTATCTATTAGGGGACCGTTCCTTCATATAAGTGTTGCTCAAACCAATCGGTCCCTAATTCTTTGGCCCGGGTTTTCATTGTAGCATTATTAATATTTGGGAGGTTATAGTATCTGTTGATCAACTCTAGATCAAATCGTACCAACTTGCCTTGAACCATCACAACCAAGTCATTGGTGAAGTCCATCTCAGTCGAATTAGCATAAAACTCACGAACTATGGTAAAGTTTGCCTTGATAGGTTCATCGATGAAGCATAACCACCTACTTATAACCAACTTTCCATGGAAGTCGGCCCATTTCTCTTCCAATCTATCCAACACAATACCTTGCTCCCTCATGATAGGTTTTGTAAAATGACGATCATATAATTGGGAGCATTTGAGGGAGACGAAGGTGCCTTGGTCAAAGTATTCCTCTTCAGCCACTTGGTTGGCATCATTTTATTCAACTTCATTCGATGTTGGAGCTATTTTAAAGCTTAAAGTACCTACACGAGGAATAAAACTATCAAATACAAATATAGGGATGTAAAATAATGTGTTGAGACATGATTAGGCCAAAAAATAAAGCAAAATGACCTCGGATAGAGCTGGGAAGAGCTACTATTTTTGGGAACGCCAGAACTGGTCATCGCAATCGCGAGATTTTTCATCACGATCACGAAGACCAAATTATTTTTTTCAAAAAGGTTAACTCATCGTGATCGCGGGATGGGGCATCGCGATCGCGGAGTTCATAGAAGTTGTTCCTTACAATCATGGGATTTGGCATCGCGATCGCGAGGGTCATCTTCTTGCCCAGAAAAATTTCATTCAAGCCTTTCATCGAATAGGTGATTTACACCCTTTTGTTCGTCCCTTTTCACACCCTCTTGGGGTCAATTTTTATCACAAAAAGAAGTAAGCCAATAGCCCTTAACACCCTCATTCATCCTCACCCAAGAATTATAACACAAACAACCGATTCACACTCTTTAAGACAACACATTTTGCACTACTTTGGGCTCTTGAAGCCATTAACTTATACACAATAAGAGAAAAATCCAAGAAGAGAATAGGTTATGGAGCACATACCTTTGAGGTTGAAGATACTACGAAATTGAATTGCTGGAGGATTTATTTCGTGCTTTAGGAGAGAAAACTAACCAAGTTGAAGGCCACTTCTTGTTTGTGAAATGGTTCTTTTGAACGTTTATTACCTGGATACTGTTGAGTGCCTCATGGTCGCGTGGCCTAATCATGCGATGGTGATGAATTGAAATTCCTTAACCCCACGTAATCACGTGACATGTCCATGCGGTCGCAAAGAGTTACTGGAATCTTACTTCATTGTGATCGTGATGGTCAGGGCTCACAATCACGATGATTTAGTAAAATCTGATTTTCCAAAATTTTCACAGTGCACCATTTTATCATGCAAAGTCGTGTGCAACGCATACAATTCCATGTGCGAAACACACCCAATTCGCACATACCCAGATTTTTACCTAACCTACTGATTCCTTGTGTGATGGAATATGTGACGGGCACTCTTCCAGGTGCGAAACGCACATTCTTCAGAGGTATTTTTGGTGCTTCTCAACACTTGGGTCCTCTTCTCATTCCTTTGGGCACCTAAAAATAAATCAAAAAGAAACATAAAGTGAAGTATAACATAAGGAAAAAAATTCAACCGATGGGTTGCCTTCTATCAAGCGCACAATTTAACGTCGCGGTGCGACGCAAGATGTGTTACCATTTGGATCTCCACTTTGAGAATTTGAACCTTTGACCCAATTTTGAATCAAACTTTTGGTGACAATCATGGGGTGGAGGTGAGAACATGAGAAGCCCATTTTCTTGGTATCACATTTTACACTTTTTTTCCTTCAAGTGAGGAAGGTCGTTTTGCCTTCTTTCAACAACAAACTTAAAACTGGATAAACACGGATCTATCCTCCTTCCCAGGTCTTCCAAAAGCTTGATTACTTCAACTTTCATCCATTCAACCAAACTTAAGGTAAAAAAGTGGTTGGAGTTAGATTGGGCATCTCCACCTTCAAACTTGTCTCATTCATAGCATCCTCACTTTTGAATGAACTAGAGTCTTTCAAAATAAACCATTGGACTTTGCATTACAACTCTAGTATTATTCGTTTGATTTCGGCATCACAATTTATGTATGGGGTAGTTAGTTGCCACAACACCTTCAATTTATGAGCATCCATTGTGTCCTCCTCTTCAATAGGGAACAACTCAAAACTACTACCCACAATCGTGCATGTTTCAACACGAGCATTCACATCGGTGTCCAAATTCCAGATAGCAATTTCAAGTAACCATTTTTTTGACTTCTCTTGACATGCCTTTTCAACAATATATCAAACATTGGTAGCATTCTTTCACGTTGTTCCCCATAGGCTTCAAGTTTATAAGCTTGATTTAACACCCATTCTTGGCTCACAATCTCACCTAATACAAGTTTTTTCTCTTGTTGGGGTTCAAGCACTACTGGTACAAGCTCACTCTCGGGTGATTCCATATTTTGCAAGTCTTCATCATCATCCCCAAAGTGAATTTGATTGAGATCAATGTTCGATACATGTTCATGTGTTTGGATTGGATGGGCTTCTTCATCAATTTTACCAAGAGGAGTGGACAAATCTGCTATGAATTGCGAGGCACGATTTCTCTTCTCTTCTTCCTTAGCTCTCGTGTCCACAAAGCCTTGCTTTATGGACTTCACACCCTCCTCTAAGATGTCTTGTGTGACCAATAGAGTTTGAAGCATGGCATATATACTTTCCGGATGGGTACCTTCTTTACAAACTTGATCAAGAGGAGCACACAAAGCTACCATGGATTGCGTGGCATGATTTCTCTCCTCTTCTTTCTTAGCTCTGGTGTCCACAAAGCCTTAGTTTATGGACTTCACACCCTCCTCTAGTATGTCTACCAATGCTAAGAGGATTTGGAGTTTGGCATGTATACCTTTCGGGTAGGTGCTCTCTTTACCAACTTGAGCAAAAGGAGTGGACAAATCTACCATCGATTGTGTGACACTATTTCTCTCTTCTTCCTCCTTAGCTCTAGCATCCAAGAAGTCTTGCTTTATGGAGTTCAAGCCCTCCTCTATGCTATCTTGCTTGGCCAAGAGAGATTTGAGCTTGGCACAAATGCCTTCTTCGCTTGCTAGGTTATGGTTCCTATTAAGATCACAAGCACCACTAGCAATATTGTTAGCATAAGAGGGGGGAGGATGATCATTAGGGCAGTTTCTCCAATGTCCATTACGACCACCACACAAATAGCAATTACACCCATCATAGGAGCGAGAAGGTGAATTCTTCCCTCTAGTAGGGCCAATCATACACTTTCACCAAAGGTGGAGTCCTCCACAATAACAACACGGATCATTATAATAAGGGTTGCAATCACCAACACTTCTAACATTCTGAGATGCCATAGAACCAATTAACAAAATAAAACTAAACAAAATAAAAATAAATATTCACAGATTTGAACAAGAGTAATTAAACTCAAATTCTAAGCTTAACTCAATACGCCAAATTATTTCCCGGCAACGACGCCATTTTTGATAATGCTTAAATACACTCTCCTTTAGGAGGTGATTGCGATCGTCAGAGCAAAACATATTTATATTCCCAACGAAAGTCGGGGTCGATCTTACAGAGAACAATGTAATTGTGATTGAGATAGTAAAGAATTAAAGTAACTTATTCAAGTTCAAGAAGTAAATTAGTAAATAAAAATGATTGGGGGGTTTGTAGTCGAAAACACAAGCGATGTTGCAATTGCGAGGTCGACCAACTTTTCCCAATGCAAGGATCACAAGGGAGATTTGGAAATGGATATTACTTCAAATCCATACGATCCATTACAAGTTTACCAAATACAAACTAGATTAATCATGGGTCAAATGAAACAAGCCTTGGAAGTATCAATAATTTACCAACGTCTTTTGACCATCGACAAATATACCTCAATCAGTTCTCTCGAACCCAGCTAAGCATTAACAAAGCTCTTCCAACTATGGCAACACTAAAATCACTATTTCTAGCTAATTTCTTAAATGAGGTTAGAGCCTCAAGTTAGTGCTAATCCATTTTTTCCTACCTTAATTTACTCTTTCAAGCCAAACCAAAGTAAAGAGGGCAAGTCCAAGGGTTGATCACTCCCTTTAGATTCAATTCAAGCACACGATTAAATAGAGATTCAAAGACCCAATTCATAAATTAGAAAATATTTAATAAATTATAAAAACAAGATAAGAAATTACACCCAAATATTTTCTGTATCTAACACAATATTCAAATCTCAAATCAACCAACACACCAATAGATTTAGCAATACAAAGCAAGAGTTGAAGAAAAGAATTAAAGATTTTACAATAAAAGCTTTCAATCTTCACTCCAATGGTGTTGGAGGATGAACTTGCTCCCCAATATAGCCCTAAGTTGTTCACTCTAAGACTAATGATGAATTGGTTGAAGAACAATTGTGAATAATCTGGAATATCTCCCAAAAATGACTGGAAAGTGCTTTTATGTGGATTGAGGTTTTCAAAAATGGAAATTTCCAATTCTGCCCTGCAGCTGCTGACTTCTTCATCGCAGTCGCGTGAGTGTGCCTCGCGATCGCGAGGGTCTGTGACTTCCTTCAACGTGGTCGCGTGACTTCAACATCGCGGTTGTGTGGCTTTACTTTCTTGTTCAATGCGGTCGTGTGACATCTTGCTCGTGGTCGCATTGCATTGATTTCCTGTGCATCGCGATTGCGTGCCTTGTAGTTCACGATCGCGATGAGCAACTTGATGCCAGTGATCAAAAAATTCCTTTTAGCTCCATTTTGACTTGTTTTCACCCGAATCTTTTACGAACACTTCTAAATACAGAAACCTGTAAAATAGAAGTAATATGTGTCAATTGCACTATTTTTTCCACTTTATACTAGGAAAAGCATAAGATTAAAAGCTAAATAAGTAGGTAGAATATCAACATATCAATAATCACGAAATATAAATACAAATGTTCATATAAATAGACATGAATTTCATGTGCTCACAAATGGCATATACACAAGGCAAACAATACATTTATGCAACACTACTATCATCAAGTATACAAAGATATTTAGAGTGATTTTAAGCATGTGAGTCAATAATACATAAATCACCTTAATTCAATCAAAACATGCTTAAAAATCTAAAAGTAATCAACATAAGGATTTGTGAAACAAGGATAGTTAACCACATAAGATTCAACATAATCATTGTTATTTTATATTACCCCAATGTGTACTGAAGAACGAGGTTCCTTGACAACTAAACAAGAAGTAAGTGTGGAATCTGAAAGTAATCAACACAAGAATTTTATGCGAAAAACTCCTCTCCCAGTAGTAAAAAAACCACGACTTTTCTCTCTCGTTCTCTCTCATTAAATTTGAGTTACACAAAGTTTAGGTTGCAACCAGTCAAGAAGCTAACCACTATAGCACCTAAGGAGCTAATCACTCTAGCAGCTTTTCCCCCTCTATAATATGCTTCTATTGTAGCCTAACATCTTCAATTAATCTATCCAATTGTTGAAACCCTTACAACACAAAATAACACATAAAAATCACTATGAAGGTAAATATTAAAGCACAATGATTTCTAGATCTACATACATGTCACAATTCAACTACCGAGTCATGCGAGCACCTAGTCTATATCACCTTGAAAGGAGAACCCTTACCACCCAATTAAAATAGGTTTGCGAAAGTAAATAAGAAACATGAACATTTATCTTAATAAAATAAAAATCAATCTCAAACTTTGATTATAATAAAACCTTTTTAAAATAAAATTGAATCTCACCCTAAGAACTAGTCTAAACATGTACAAAAGCTGCTAAGAGGATAGACAAAAATAAAATACAGCTCCCACCATAGAAGAGATTAGTAGAAGCTGCTGAGGATCACCATCCTCTTCACCTAAGAACATCAACTGCAACCAGACTATACCCAAAGGACATAACAAGAGTAGTATCAGTACAAACAACACATACGGGTAGGTATCATGTAAATATCCAAAAGAAAGCATGCAACTTGGAAGTTATACATCAGAGTCCCTTATCAACAACTCTTACTATCCAAATATGTTGCCCGTGAATTCCATTCACTCTTCCCCAAGCCTCACTACCCTATTCCGCTGCCAACTCAAACATTAGAGAACACCCCACTTCATTAACCTGATCATACACTGACCCTTATAACCCTTAGACTCTCTAAGCCTACCCACACTGCCAAACACTAGAGATATCTTCCAATCGTCAACTCAGTTACCAATTAACCAGCTATCCCTGTAGCGACTCTTTCACTTTCACTCAATATCCTAACTCAGTAACCCTGACCCCCAGCCCTTAGCCAAGTTCATAGACTACTCTCAAGACATCCAGTCAATAACCTGACTCAAAAACTATATAACTATGTCCCAACCTACAAGGTAATAAAGCACATGACATTATAAAACATTTTTCAAGCAACTCAAACCATCACAAATATCCTTAGGACATCATCTATGGCGTTCAACATGTAATCTTGGTTTACTCAAAAAACTGCTTTAGCACTTAAACATACATACCCGACCACTCATGGACCAACATAAAGTAATAACATCATAACAGATAAACCCAGTTCACTAATGGAACCAACATACATAACAACAATCAGACCCATACCAAGCATGGTACTCAAGCCAACCATAAGTGAAACTGTACCAGACATGGTACTCGAGCCAACCGATGAATAACCTATACCAGGCATGGTACCCGAGTCAACCGATAATCTGTACCAGGCGTGGTATCCGAGCCAACCAAAGAAATCACAGATATCATAGCAATCCACAACCACAATGAATAACATACCACACTTGTACAACCAACAAGCATTTAAAACAAGTTCATTGCATGAGATTGACACTTAAGATATCACTAACACTTTTCTCTTTTTCCCTGAACACATATGGTGCAAGTAATACTAAAGAGATAGTTATAATGCACACGTTATGAATTTGGATCACAACAACCATCACCTACCACTAACATGTATGATTCCTTATCCTAACCTTGATGACCTTTCCGAAGACTAACCCCCGACTTATTCAATTAAGCACATTAATTCTTATACCTCAATTCCTAGAGTTATTCAGGAATACTCAAGCATCCACAGGAAATCCACCCCCTAATACCAAGAGCCTAGTACCTCTTAGCTCATCTGTTCCCCTCATTATACTAACCCAGGAAATCTGCTAAGACCTAGCAACCCTTATAACTAATCAGCACTAGTTTCGTGAACTCATCCAAAATCCGGTTATCCGAGGATCAACAATCATAACTTCAACAATCAATCAAGTACATGGTATACATTACTCATAATAGTAAATTTCACCCAATCAACAAGGCTAAATATGTTTTATCCATCCAAACACCGTGCCCAAGGGCCTAAACATGCAATCTTTCATCAATCTACATATATCATGTATTTTAACCCGGATTTAATCAACTCAATTAAACCTAGCCTACCTGAACGCCAAACAACTGTTGTAAAAGTCTGAACACAAATTTTTGGATCCGTAGAGGCAAATTTTAACAAGAACTGGGCATGAAATCCATGGGTTTTAACCCATCCGAGTGAAAATCTCTCATCCACATTGCTTCCTGGACATGAGGCACCCTAGAAGGATTTTTGGAGTAAGCCTCGTCCTTTTTACAACTGAAGAGGAGAAGTTAGAGATATAAAACCTGTATTCTGGGTTACTGGTTCCGTCAGCTTGCTATAGCGGCCTGCCGGCCGCTATAGCGGGATGATGTCAGCTCGAGCAAAACTTCAAATTCTGAAATTTTTTATTGTGTCATCCCAAATTAAATCAAGAGCGTATTTCATAAATTTCCGTAGCCCACTCGATGTGCCCTTTTTAATAATAACTGAATAGGTTGTTACAATACAAGATCATGTGAAGTTTTTAAATTACAAATGACAATAACTCACATAATAAAGAATGAAGGAAGAACTATCAAGAACCATATCCTCATTATAAATCTTCAAAAGAAGTGAATATATAAACAACACTATGAGAGAAACTCATTTGAGAACTTATTTCTCTATAAGAGGAGATAGTAGTGCATATTAGAGACAATATCAATTCCACTCTACTTGATGTTGATAATGATAGAACTTGGTGAATGAAAAATACAAATAAGAAGTTCATAGTAAAATCGGCTTGGGGGATTGTAGGCAGAAATAGAAAAAGGCAAAAAGGACGTACATAAATATTTGGGTGAAGGGGTTGCCTTTGAAAATTTGTTTATTCTTATGGAGGGTATGAAAGAACAGAATCCCCACAGATGATAATTTGAAGAAGCTAGATATTAATAATTTCAAGGTGTTGGTGTTGTGAAGGGCATAGAGAGAAAACAATGATCCATCTTTATCTAACATTTTCATTAGTTATCAAGCTATGAAGACAATTTGCTTGTTGTGCATGAATTAACATTGAAGGATTGCAACTGCAACAAATAATTATTCAATGGTGGACAACCTCAAAAACACCTAAACTACAAGTTATATACAAGGTTGTCCCAATCATAATAATGTGAGAGTTGTGGAAGAGCAAAAATGCTAGAATACATGAGAGGGATGTCACATAAAATATGATGATATACCAAATTCAGCTTGCTATCCACTAATTCATAAGAGTTAACTATCCATGGCTGCAGAATTCAAGCAAACTGGTCTTCTCTAAATAAGTTCCTAAGTAGTTACAGACCACCCTTCACTATTGTGTTGTTGGGTAGGGAAAATCAGAAACTAGAAGAATAAAATGCAATATGAATGAAGCTAGTCAAGGAAATCCATGGAGGAGCTCTTAATTATGGATTTTTCCTAAGAAATGACAAAGAGAACTTGATCTATATTCAAGCAAGACAAATAGGAGAATCCACCAACATGATTGTAGAAACAACAACAATTAAGAAAGCTATGAATTACGACTATGCACATTGTTTACAACAAGTTACCATAGATACAGACTCTTTGGTACTACGAAACATCTTGAAAGATGTTTGGAAGTAAAAGGGAAGTAGTAGACACAGTGGATCAAATCAAATAAATAATGCTACAGCTACAAGTAGAAGTTAAGCAACATTCAGAGAAAGGAATTCATTAGTAGATTATCTAATCAACATAGCTTTCAAAATTGGTGAAATATGTCAATTTCATAGCTTTCGATATCTCCCTTCCCAAGGAATTAACAACATGGACAATGCTCAAATACCATCAATCAGAGTGAAAACGAGGAAAGTATAAATACCGTAACACATGCATCACAAAGGAATGACATGATATTAAGGAAATAACAAGATTGATATTATTTTACAAAGGATAACACCACAAAAAAAGAAAAAATCGAAAACCAAAACCAAATCAGCTCAATATAAAGTCCCTTATCTCTACAACTCAGACACTCAAAAACAAGCAGGCAAAGCTCGGCTAAACTTGGAGATGGAGGTGAGGAGACTGCAATTCATATCATCTAAAAGCTTACCTAGAAACAAAATGCATCATCCTGGAAAGAACGAGAGAGAAATAACACCGAGGAGAGGAGCTACTTACACAAGCAAATATCAATCGGATGGAGGCCAATGTTGGATAAATCAAACTATTAAAAGTTGAAGAAACCTAAAAGAGGAAAAAATCAACAAAAAAGAACACATCACAACCTCATCAGACAAAGAAGGTGCGAGAACAAAGAGAAATGGAGAAGAACATAGACATACTCGAACTAAAAGCTCCAGGAACTCTCCAGAAGTAGATAGACAGATAGGGTTTCATTTCATTTTTTATCTTTTTGATAGTGTAGGTGTTTTTTACATTGGTTCGGGTCAATGTTGAGCTGGGCGATCAAGAAAAATTTTATGATGGAAGAGGCATACCATGTCATAGTTGTGTGAGGATATTTTTAATTAATATAATATATTATGGGTTCCATTTCATTACAACTTTTTTTCTCTTTTCACCCACCTTCTTCCATTCACCCCTCTAGCTAATATATAGTATTACTTTTTATTTTTTAATTTTATCCATGTCATTTCATTGCATAAATTAAATAACACAACAATAAAATCGAGGCATAGTGAAAAATAGTAGTGGATATTTGTTCATGAAAATAAAAAAATATTTTATTTAAAAATTTTAAAATTAGAGTTGAAGTTGTGTTGATCATATTTTTTGTAATAAATATTTAAAATTGAAAATTTTCAGATAAATTTTATTACGGATTATACAACTTTAAATTTTACACAATTTTTTTTATTTTTTTTATTATGTAAGAGTTATTTATCTTTAAAGTTTATCACATAATAATATTTTCTATCACATAAAAATCATTCACTTAAAATTTATCACATAATTTTTATTTTTATTTTTAATATGTTTTTATGTATTTTACCGGGAGTGAATTCATAGGTGGGTGGGTGGGGTTGAGTGAGGTTCTCAGGAACCTAGTAACTTTTACAAAAATATTGTATTTGAATTGAGAAATTTAATAAATATAAAAAAAATTATGAGTTAAAAATTTATAAACAAAGTGTGTTAATTTAGTGCCAAAAAAGAAACTTGTTAATCTTTATGACTCTTGATTGAAAGCTTAATCTCACTGGTCACCATATAAGTTTTATTTTATCTTTTTTTATTTTTTTATTTTAGATACATAAAAATTCACACAAATTTCAAATTATAAGTGTTTCTGTATTTTACTATACAAATGTGCATATTAAAAAAAAGTAAAATAATTAAATTATATTTTTAATATTAATGTTAATGAGTAAAAAAAAATAACACAAAAATTAAAATAAGAAAAGCAAATATAAATTGTATCTCACAACGAATTTAGAATTATGAAATGATATATTAAGAGAGAATTTTAAAATTATCTCAAATGTAAATAACTTATTTTGATGCGCCATATAATTTTTTTGTACAAAATGTCATAATTTAGATAAAATTTACTTTAATTAATTTAGCTAAAGTTGAATGTTCTTTATGTGACAAAAAATTTAAAGAATATTGTAAACTTTAAAGTAGAGGACTTCCAATGTATGAAAATATTAAGATAAGGAAGAAAAAAATTTGTTTGAGTAAATAAATCAAACATCTATTTATATCGAAAAATAAATAAATTTAAAAGCAATTAGAAAAAAATGAGAAAGGAAAGAAGTAGGGGAGAGAGAAATAGTGGGGACTTTGACCCATTTTTATGACAGTGGGACCTCATATTCCACTTGGCAAATTATGAGAGGGATTTCACACAAGTTTTGTCTGTCACTTAATATTTGTGCGTCTCCCACCATAAAATTTTTCAACTATCACATACATATTATTGACCCAATCTTGTTGACTAAAACGACTGATAAAAAAAGGACAAAAAGAGTACTAACTCCAGTGGATATTAGTCATTTATATAAGATCTATGTAATAAATATTTTTTATTAAATTAAGTAATTAAAGACCATATACCTTCTCGGAGTAGTAAGGATGAAATTAAAATAAAGAACATTAAATCCTTTGTTGATTTTTCAAACTAACAGCTATGTATTTTTGACCAAATCAGCTTATTGACTAAAACGACAGATAAAAAGGACAAAAGGAGTACTAACTCTGGTCAATATGATAGTAATTTTGTCTGTCATTGATATGCTCTTAGTAATTGTAAGGATCTACACGAATCTGTCATGACTCAATTATCGGGTCTTGCGGACACCTACTCTAATCCAACTAGATAGGAGAAGCCTTACAATCCGAATCAACAGGCAATACGGAAAAGAAAATAAACCATTAAATAAGTCCCTTAATTACACGAGAAATCCTTTTTACAAATAGTTTTAAAAAATAAACGACTTAAAGAATTTGCGAAAAACATTTACAATATGAAACAACCTCCCAGAACCTAGTCTAAGCCGGTACAAGAGCTTCTACAAGATGAGTATATGACATAAGATGACACAACTCCCACCATAGAAAGAAAGTAGGAGCTGCTGGAAGATCACCGCAATCTTAAACCTGTGAAACATCACCCATCCTGCAACCAGACTATATCCAAAAGGGTATAGCAAGAGTAGAATCAGTACAAACCCACATACTGGTAGGCATCATCGGCTGACCCGAATTCACTCCTACCATCATATAAAAATCAAGATAAACTGTACAAGGTAAATGCTTCACCCCTTTCAACATCACTTTTATCAATCCCCCCTTTCGGAACCGACCATCCTAACCTTTAGATTTACCAAGTCACCTTGCCGCCTAGACTTCCCAAGTCACCTTGACACCTAGACTTTCCAAGTCACCTCCTAGACTAAATATTCAGACTTAACCCGGCTAACTGCAACCACTTATACCCGTAGTATAGTTACCAGTGTCCGGACCCTTTGCGAACCTCTAGGATAATTTTTCATCCTGGTTACAACAACCAACAACTACGACCCTAGACTTTCAGTCTTACTCCCAATTTACCAATCACATGGGATTCACCTAGCAACTATTGACACATTCAATAATAACAACAGAGTCATACCTAAATCTCTCTCTAATCCTGAAATTTGGACCCTCCAAGGATCCTCTAACCACACCTAAGTGTTCAACAAGCTACCCAGTCTACGCCAAGACCCACCCTTAGCTTGATAACCACAAATAATCCTGACCGTCATTAGTACACATAATGACAACAGTTTGTGAACTTATAACCTTTTTTACATAGCTCGGACCCACCCGGATCCCCCTAACACATCTAGGTGTTAACATGGAAAACCTGGTCTACACCAAGACCAACTAATAATTAACATAATAACCTGGCCTACACCAAGACCAACTGATAACATAATATAACCACCCGGCCTACACCAAGACCAAAACCCATAATATAATATAACAACCCGGCCTATACCAAGACCAAACCAACAATATAATAACCCGACCTACACCAAGACCAAAATGATAACATAATATAACCATCCGACCTAGACCAAGACCAAACCCATAATATAATATAACAACCCGATCTATACCAAGACCAAACTAACAATATAATAACCTGGCCTACACCAAGACCAAAATGATAACATAATATAATCACCCAGCCTACACCAAGACCAAACCCACAATATAATATAACAACCCGGCCTAGACCAAGACCAAACTCACAATACAATAACCCGGCCTACACCAAGACCAAACTCACAATATAATATAATAACCCGGCCTATACCAAGACCAAACTTACAATACAATAACCCAGCCTACACCAAGACCAAACTCACAATATAATATAGCAACCCGACCTATACCAAGACCAAACTCACAATATAATAACCCGGCCTACACCAAGACCAAATATAACAGAATTCCCGGCCTCTCACGGACCATAAGCAATTATCATATTTCAATAAAACAGCCCGGTCCACTCACAGAACCAAGAACAGTTAATGCAACACAACGATAAAATGCAATAATGCAACAAAAGTAACCCGTACCAGGTGTTGTACCCGAGCCAACTGTTAGTATATCCCGTACCAGGCGTGGTACCCGAGCCAACTGTTAGTATATTTTGTACCAGGCGTGGTACCCGAGCCAACCATTTGTTATACTTGTACCAGGCGTGGTACGCGTGCCAACCGTTAGTATACCTGTACCAGGCGTGGTACCCGAGCCAACCGAATATCAACAGTTCACAGTAAAATAATGAACACACAACTTGTAAACCAACAAGTAACAAACCGTTCAACTCACAGACAGGACCCTTAGACATTCTACATAATTTCATCTAAGCAATGCAATTCACACAAATACTTAAATATGAGTATAAAACATACAACATTCACATGAGTCGTGAGCCATCACCTACCCGATTCTGGGTACACTATAAACCGTCAAATCCCGTCCAAAGACTAATCCCGGTTCTCCCTTTTTTAACATGCAGTTAATTACATTTATCGCTGACTCTCTTCCTAGGACCAAATACAACCCGGAAAAATCCTTCCCAGTCTTAAAACACAACCAAATAATTATCCAAATTATACCAATTAGTCCAGAACTTCCGTTCCTTACACATTTGTTAATTACTAACCCTTTTTTGATTTCCCGAACCTTTCGATATTCTAGTTCTTGTATTTTATTAGTAAAAACACACAATTTAAGAAATGCCTAGAATATCACCACACCCTATTCCCATTCTATCATTTCCAAGGAAATCCAACAATTCAACAACTTCCTCCAGATTCCGTGTCTGAAGACCTAACCATGAATTCTCCCTTTCATTCTATACAATAATACGAAAATAAAAGCGGTCAATCTACTCTTGGAAGAAACCTAGCCTACTTGAATGCCGAGCAGCTATTCCATGCCCTTTCTGGCTCCGTAAAGGCGTTCCCTGGCAATTTTACAGGTCCGAATCTGTGGTTTTGCGTCCCTCTTATCGGAATTCCTCCTCCCCATGGCTCCCAAGCCTTGGAGCAGCCTAGGAGGGTTCTTGGAGTAACCCTCGTCTGTTTTTTGGGGCTGAATGGGAGAGAATGAAATTAAAAGCCTATTTTCTTGGTTTTCTAATCCCGTCTCTCCACTATAGCGATCCCTGCTCCGCTATAGCGGTCTCGCTATATAGGACAACTCCCGCTTAAGCGGTGTTGACTGCCTTGACCACACTATAGCTGTATTTTCCACCGCTATAGCGGAGGCCGCTACCGCGGACGATTGCTCTCGTCACAGACAGAATGTCCGGAAATCTCCCAGTTTTGACCATTTTACGACACACTTATTTTTCCGACGTTCCGAAATAACCCCTTCACGTTAACCTCGATTTCGGGAGTTTTACTTACCCGAATTCGATTCCAAAAAGTCCCTCGGACTCCTCTATGTCTTAGCTACAAGGAAAGGTAGCTCAAAACAAGACATTTAACCCAATCCTTACCCGGATTGTCCTAGACCATACCTCGCTCCAAAATCGTCCGAGACTAGCCTAGCCCAGAATTTTCATCTCCCAAACCCGGAATTTTTCTAACCTGGCACGATGGTTTACCCGTAACGATGAGCCCGGTCGTTACAAAATCAAATGCAGAAACTAAAAATAAATTGTTCGTTTCAAAATCAATGTCAATAGTTTACTCTAGTTCATCCCGATTATGAGTCCATAACTCAAATAATCACTGAACTATCTGAAATCATCTATTGAAATCATTTTTTTTTGTTTGTAACAGAAAAATCACTAACTTTGCATATATCACTCAAAAGGTCACTTAACCTGTCAAATACCTATTTTACCCTCTATATTATTAATCTTTGTCATTTTAAAACTATATTATGATACTTTTTTTCCTTTTTAAATTATATTATGGACTTAACTATAGAAAAAAAATCTTATTATAAAGTAAAAACAATTCAAGCATATATAAAGGTGTAGTAATAAAATAATTGAGTATAATAAAAGATTAGTTTGAATAATGTTCATATCACTAATTAATAACAATAAAATCTCAAAAAATTATTTACACAATTGAGAATGAAAGAGAATTTTCTTAAAAAAACATTTATTCAATGCATGTAATACAAACCAAAAAAAATTTAATTAAAATAGAGGTACATTTTATAATATACATTATATATGCTTGAAAACAAATTTTCACTTTGTTTACTTAATAAATAAAATTTATTTATTCTATAGTTAAGTCCACAATATAGATTAAAAAGAGAAAAAAATATCATAGTATATTTAGAAGTAAAATTCGACAATTGATAATTTAGAGGGTAAAATAGGTATTTATCCGGTTGAGTGACGTTGTGAATGCAATAAACATTGTTAAGTGACTTTTCTATTGACAAAAAAAAATTACTAGATAATTTAAGATGGTTAATGACAATTAGACTAATGGACTCCCCCGATTATATATGTAAATTAATAAAGTTTAAAGGGGCATATGTAGGAATTTGTAAAAAATCCGAATTTGGAGATTTAATCATTTTACTATTTTACTATTTTTACCTATTCCTATATGTAAATAATGTAACGGATTGTCCTATATTTAGGAGGAAACGAAGAACAATCCTAAAAGAGTGGGAAAAGAATATACTAGTGAAGATCCTCAGGTGGTTGTATATAAATACACTACTCATAGACCTCTTTTCATCCCATCTTAAACCCTTTTACTCTTCTCCTTAATTAATTAATTCTCTTTTTCCAATCTATTTGCCAGCAAATAGCAGGTCTGTTTTTCTGCTCTTCTTTTTTTCTTTTCCATTGTGAACATGTCTGTATGTATTAGAGTCTATGAATGTGTGCACATATGCAAAAAAAATTGTTTTATTTGCATGCAAGAGAAAGAAGAATGGCGATATGTTTCAACTTTGATTATAAACGTGCCGTGATTCTTGATTATAGTTTGATTGCTTTGGTGCTTATTAAAAATGTCATCTAGGATATATCTACTGAATTGTTTCAAAATTTTGTCTGGGAATCACCTCAATTGTTTTATTTTTGGAAGTTGAGGGTGGTGAGGGGGGCTGGGTAATTTTGTGATTTTGGTGGCGCGCGGGATGGGTGGGAGATGCCGCATTAAGGAAATTAAATAAAGGTGTGGCTTCTCTAGGTGACTAAAGAGCGTAGGATTAGTAAGGTAGTAGGCATTGGTTGTACTTTTTCTTTTGAATTTTGCTTTTATTATATAAATAAAAAATTAGCCCTAGACACCTCGCCTAGTGGATTTGCTTTTTTTTTTTAAAGACTAAAAGTCTTACTCTTATAATTAGGAATACATGGCTATCATGTCGGGATTGGATTATCTGTCAAGTGATGGTTAAATTTGGCGGATATATGTTGTTTAACAAGAGAGAGTGTTGATTCCCTATATTAAGTTATTTATCTTTTCTCGTGGTTGGACTGACAAGTCAAAATGGGCTAAATCAAACTTGGGCAGGTTTGGGCGTGAAACATATGTTTCCATGAGCTAATTTTGACACCCCTAGCTATATGCACATTTCAATTTTACTTTGGATTCAATGGTATAATCCAGCCCCACTTAAAAGGATTTTTTGTTTGTTATAATCTTGTGCCAGATCCTATTGAATTTCTTGTCAATATATATGCATGATCTTGCGTTTTACCTTTTGTTTTGTGGTACGTTTTGATTGCCCCTTGAATTAGAGTAAACTATTCCTTTTGTTTTTTTGGGTTACAATAAGTGATTGCTGTTTTAAGTTGGTAAGGCTGCTGACAGTCTAAAAGTTCCACCAGTGTCTCGATTAAAAATTGGATAGCTTACATGTTGAATATTGTTTTAATATGCAGATAGATTATTCCAGAAGAGGTGAGTTAAGGAAGAGAAGAAAATGGCTGGGGATATGAAGGTTTTGAATGCTCTTGATTCGGCAAAAACACAATGGTATCATTTCACAGCAATCATAATAGCTGGCATGGGATTTTTCACTGATGCCTACGATCTCTTCTGCATCTCTCTAGTCACTAAGTTGCTTGGCCGCATTTACTACCATGTGGATGGCTCTCCAAAGCCTGGTTCATTACCTCCCAATGTCTCTGCTGCTGTCAATGGTGTCGCCTTCTGTGGTACCCTTGCGGGGCAACTATTCTTTGGCTGGCTTGGTGACAAAATGGGCAGGAAGAAGGTCTACGGCATGACCCTTATGCTCATGTGTCTCTGTTCCATTGCTTCTGGCCTTTCTTTTAGTAGGGAGCCTAAGACTGTCTTGGCCACCCTCTGCTTCTTTCGCTTTTGGCTTGGTTTTGGAATTGGTGGCGATTACCCACTTTCTGCTACTATTATGTCTGAATATGCCAACAAAAAAACGAGGGGTGCTTTCATTGCTGCTGTTTTCGCTATGCAAGGATTTGGGATCCTGGCAGGTGGTATTTTTGCCATTATTATCTCTGCTGCATTCCAGGTTAGTTTCAAGGCGCCAGCGTATGAAGTGGATGCGCTTGGTTCAACGGTTCCTCAAGCAGATTACGTGTGGAGGATCATATTGATGGTTGGATCACTTCCTGCTCTTCTCACTTACTACTGGAGGATGAAGATGCCTGAAACTGCTCGTTACACTGCTCTTGTAGCCAAGAATGTTCAGCAGGCCACTGCAGATATGGAAAAGGTTATGCAGGTTGAGATTGGGACAGAGAAAAAAGAGCCTGCAGTTTCTGCTACTACTGCTGTAAAGTTCAGCAATGAATTTGGTTTGTTCACGAAACAATTTCTTAGTCGACATGGACTTCACTTGCTTGGCACAACCAGCACATGGTTTCTTCTTGACATTGCATACTACAGTCAAAACTTGTTTCAGAAGGACATCTTCAGTGCCATTGGATGGATTCCTCCTGCCAAGACTATGAATGCAATTGAAGAGGTTTACAAAATTGCACGAGCGCAAACTCTTATCGCTCTCTGCAGTACTGTGCCTGGCTACTGGTTCACAGTGTTTCTCATTGACAGGATTGGCAGGTTTACCATTCAATTGCTTGGTTTCGCAATGATGACAGTGTTCATGTTTGCTCTTGCCATTCCTTACAACCACTGGACTCACCCTGGCAACCATATCGGCTTCGTGGTCCTGTATTCACTTACCTTCTTCTTTGCCAACTTTGGACCCAATGCCACCACATTTGTCGTGCCAGCTGAGATTTTCCCTGCTAGATTGCGCTCAACTTGCCATGGAATATCAGCTGCATGTGGGAAGTTAGGGGCAATGGTGGGTGCATTTGGATTCCTGTATTTGGCTCAGCCACAAGACAAGACTAAGGCTGATGCAGGGTATCCTGCTGGAATTGGGGTGAGGAATTCACTCATTGTCCTTGGTGTAGTCAACCTTCTGGGAACGTTTTTCACTTTCTTGGTTCCAGAATCCAAAGGGAAGTCACTGGAAGAGATGTCAAGGGAAAACGACGACTCAGCCGAGGCAGGAGCAGAAGTGGAGAATCATTCATCCGATAACAGGACAGTTCCTGTTTAAAATTAGTTACCCTTTCCTTTTTGTCCTTTATATGTTCTGCAAAGGTTCTAGCAAGGATGATAAGGCCTATGTTCTTTCTAGTAGTACTATAGTTTCTTTAGTTCAAGCTATTAGTGTAGAGATACTAAGTTTCAGTTATCTGTGATTCTGTGTAATTGCAGCAACTAGAGTTCCATATGTTATCTGTACTATGTTTTGTGTCATATGTACTCTATAATTGGAGTATATTGGATGCAGTATAGAAGTTCCTAATATTAGTATAAGACTCCATCTCCAACAGTGTAAGCATTTGATAAACAAAATCTGAATATTATGATGACTGTTGAGAGCTAAAGAAGATTGAAGGACTTGGTGCAGACACAAGTAGACAAAGTATATTGTGATTTGTACTGATAAAAGAAATTGTGATTTGTGACATTTTTGTTTTACATTAAATTATAAACTTTTGGGAACATTTGCAGTGAAGCTTTTGTGTTCTACCAGACAAACACCAAGTGCACTCACTCTACAAAGTTTAGTCACTCTAAACAAGCCAAGATTATAAAACACTAACTAAATACTCACATGTACATCTGAAACATACTCTAAAGCAATCCATGTGATAACTTACTCAATCGAATAAATCTTGAGCCGAGCTGAGCCCAACTCGGCTCTTTAATGTTTAGTTTTGTGCAGTGCTACGTCACTAGAAAAAATAAATTTATAATAAATTAATTGAGTAAGAAAGATATAAGCATTACTGGTTTAAATTGTTAATTGCATTCAAGTGTAATTGACTTATATACAATATTAGTCTAAACTAGAACTCCAATTCAAATGACATTAACTTAATTATTTTGAACACGAAATAGAACTTTCACGAAAAAAACAAAGCAATAATAAATTCAAGATATTTCTACAATATTAAGTTCTTTCAATTTTTGAATTTTGTTCCCGACTACTAGATTACTTCTATTTGTAGTTGTTCAGTACACCTAGCAGTGTGTTGACAAGAGCAAAACACAGAATTTAAATTTTGCAATTCAAAAGTAGGAGGAAGTCTTTTTTTTTTTTTAAAAAAATAATAATAAAATTTTAATCTTTCCCCAATTTTTTTTTGATCAGACTCATTTTCATTTAGTTTCGATGACCAAGTGAAAATCACATTTTTTAATTCAAAACTTAAGAGATACCTTTAGTGCATTTTTTCGGGGACAATGAATTATATGTGACAAACAAGTTTCAAATCTAAGAAAATGTGTCACAAGTTTCTTTTTAGGCGGAACTCATCGGTAGACGCTCAAAGTCTGCACAACTTTTCACTTAGACACCTCAAGTAAATTTAGGCCTCCGCTGTGTCATTTTTATACTTTTTTCTGACTTGGTACATTATGTGTGCTGCACCAATTCTGAGCCTGTGATGAGCTTTCTTTTTTGGTGAAAAATATTTCTTTTTCTTTCTTCTTCTTCACTCTTTCTCCCTCCCACCTACGCTACTTCCACCACCATCCACCAACCAAACAACAAATCTACAACAACAAAAGAATCAAAATCAAATGAAAACAAAAAAATGAAAAAAAGAGGAAGAAAAAAGTGGGTTCGAGTGTAGTTGACTTATATGTAATATTAGTCTAAACTAGAACTCCAATTCAAATGACGTTAACTTAATTATGTCGAACGCGAAATAGAACTTTCACGGAAAAAAACATTAATAAATTCAAAATATTTCTACAATATTAATTTCTTTCAATTTTTGAATTCTTTGTAGTTGTTCCCGGCTACCAGATTACTTCTATTTGTAGTTGTTCAATACACCTAGTAGTGTGTTAACGAGCGCAAAACACAAAATTTAAATTTTGCAATTCAAAAGTACGAGGAAGTCTTTTTTAAAAAAATAATAATGAAATTATAATCTCGCCCCAATTTTTTTTTTACCAGACTCATTTTCATTTAGTTTCGATGACCAAGTCAAAGTCACATATTTTAATTCAAAACTCAAGAGATACCTTTAGTTTATTTTTTTCGAGGACAATGAATTATATGTGATAAACAAGTTTCAAATCTAAGAAAATGTGTCACAAGTTTTTTTTTAGGCAGAATCCATCGGCATACACTTAAAATTGGCACGACTTTTCACTTAGACATCTCAATTAAATCTTGTACATTCTAAACACTCGTAATAGGCCTTCGTTGTGTCATTTTTATACTTTTTCTTGACTTGGTACATTATTTGTGTTGCACCAATTCTGAGCATGTGAGGAGCTTTCTTCTTCTTCACTCTTTCTCCCTCCCACCTATTCTACTTCCACCACCATCCACCAACCAAACAACAAATCTACAAAAAAAAAATAATTAAAAAAATCTAATGAAAACCAAAAAAAAAAAAAGGAAGAAAAAAGTGGGTTCAAGTGTAATTGACTTATAAACAATATTAGTCTAAACTAGAACTCCAATCAAATGACGTTAACTTAATTATATTGAACGCAAAATAAAACTTTCACGAAAAAAAATAAAACAATAATAAATTAAAAATATTTCTACAATATTAAGTTCTTTCAATTTTTGAATTCTTTGTAATTGTTCCCGACTACCAGATTACTTCCATTTGTAGTTGTTTAGTACACCTAGAATTGTGTTGAAAAGCGTAAAACACAATTTTTTGAATTTTGCAATTCAAAAGTAGGAGGAAGTCTTTTTTAAAAGAATTTTAGTCTTGCCCCAAATTTTTTTCATTAGACTCATTTTCGTTTAGTTTCGATGACCAAGTCAAAGTCACATTTTTAATTTACAACCTAAAGAGATACCTTTAGTTCATTTTTTTCGGGGAAAATGAATTATATGTGACAAACAATTTTCAAATCTAAGAAAATGTGTCACAAGTTTCTTTTTAGGCGGAATCTATCGGCAGACACTTAAAGTTGACACGACTTTTTACTTAGATACCTCAAGTAAATCATGTACATTTTAAACACTCGTAGTAAGCCTTTGCTGTGTCATTTTTATACTTTTTTCCTGACTTGGTAAATTGTGTGTGTTGCACTAATTCTGTGAGGAGCTTTTTTGGTGATTTCTTTTTCCTTCTTCTTCTTCACTCTTTCTCCCTCCCACCTACTTTTCTTCCACCACCATCCACCAACCAAACAACAAATCTACAACAACAACAATAAAAAAAAGAATCAAAATCTGATGAAAACCAAAAATTGAAAAAAAAAGAGGAAGAATAAAGTGGGTATAAAGGGGAGGTTTCCAGGGTGAGTGAAATGGCCAGAGCAAATATGAACACTGTCATCATTGAGAAACCAAGCAATGACATGGTAAACCTGCCAATCCTGTCAATGAGGAACACTGTGAACCAGTAGTCAGGCACGGTACTGCAGACTGCAGAGAGCGATAAGAGTTTGCGCTCGTGCTATTTTGTAAACCTCTTCAAAATTGCACAAAATTGAAGAGGTTTACAAAATTGCACGAGCACAAACTCTTATCGTTCTCTGCAGTACCATGCCTGGATATTGGTTCACAGTGTTCCTCATTGACAGGATTGGAAGGTTTACCATTTAATTGCTTGGTTTCACAATGATGATAGCGTTCGTGTTTGCTCTGGCCATTCCTTACAACCACTGGACTCACCCTGGCAACCATATCGGGTTTGTGGTCCTGTATTCACTGACCTTCTTCTTTGCCAACTTTGGACCCAATGCCACCACATTTGTCGTGCCAGCTGGGATTTTCACTCATTGTCCTTGGCGTAGTCAATATTTTGGGAACATTTTTCACTTTCTTGGGTCTAGAATCCAAGAGGAAGTCACTGGAAGAGATGTCAAGGGAAAATGATGACTGCAGAGGTGGAGAATCATTCAGCCAATAACAGGACACTTCCTGTGCAAAAGGAGTTATTCTTTTTTCCTTTTTATGTTCTGCTTAGGTTCCTGCAAAAATGGACTAGGCCTATGTTCTTTCAAATAGTACTATACTTTTTTAGTTCAAGCTATTGTGTTGAGATACTTCATTTCAGGTATCTGTGTAGTATGTAATTGCAACAGTTAGAGTGTTATATGTGTACTATGTTTTATGTCATATGGATTCCATAATTGGAGTATATCTCCATGCAGTATACAAGTTTCTAATAATAGTATTAAACATCATCTCCATCTGCATCAGTATAGACGTTTGAAAAAGATAAATTGGAAAAATATGATAACTGGCCAAGTGATTGAAGTACATGGTGCTACTCCATTCGTTGAAACTTGAAAGGGTGTCTAAGTGATTGAACAATTGGAGTAACAATCTTGGAAACCGATGTCTGAGTTACAGAAAAGCAACATCAATTATTCCTAAACTAATAATTACATCAACGGTGTTAAAATGAAATAACTCCTGAAACTAATAAGTATAAAACTACAGGAATAGGCTCTACAATATTTTTAGTGCTTTCAAGCCTTCGCCTGAAATAAAATTTTATGGCATTAGCATTTGCTTTGGTTCTTCTTAGTTCTCCTTTTTGCTTTTCCTATACGAATCAATTAACAAGGAATGTTAGGAAAATACCATCTTTACCAGGTGTATTTGGAGAAGAATGGATCTCGATGAGGTAAAGCACCCACAACAGTTTCCTCCTTTTTTAACTGCAGTATTGGGAGAGAGACCAAATAACACGCTGTTTCATCCACCATTTAATGAAACATGTCACAAAATGCTTAATATAAGATCTGGTATTCGGAATAGCAGAAAAGTACACCTCTTATTTTCATTTTCATAATGCAAGTGAACCTTAAAGTAGTTTAAGCTATATACACAGAGATATAGTGCAATGATCTATAATATTCTAACCTCATCCTTCTTGGATTTAGAAATCTATAAAGTAAAAGAAGACTTCCTTTATATTCTGTTCTGCATCTCTCTAGTCACTAAGTTGCTTGGCCGCATTTACTACCATGTGGATGGTTCTCCAAAGCCTGTTCACTACCTCCCAATGTCTCGGCTGCTGTCAATGGTGTCGCCTTCTGTGATACCTTTGCGGGGCAATAATTCTTTGGCTGGCTTGGTGACAAAATGGGCAGGAAAAAGTCTACGACAAGATTATCTTTATGCGCATGTGTCTCTGTTCCATTGCTTCTCGCCTTTTTTTTGGTAGGGAGCTAAAGATTATCTTGGCCACCCTCTGATTCTTTTGCTTCTGGCTTGGTTTTGGAATTGGTACCCTCTTTCTGCTACTATTATGTCTGAATATGCCAACAAAAAGACGAGGGGTGCCTTCATTGCTGCTATTTTCGCTATGCAAGGATTTGGGATCCTGGCAGGTGGTATTTTTGCCATCATTATCTCTGCTGCATTCCAGGCTTGTTTCAAGGCGCCAACGTATGAAGTGTGTAGACACGTGATTTTTGACCTCCCGAGTTTCAACTCATTTTAGCTTTAAAAATTTGTTTTACGTCTAATTTTTATTTTTAGCTTTTTTATTTTATGTTTTAGTAGGTTTTATTTGATCAATTTGAAAATCACAAAAATAGTTGTGTTTTTAGATAATACTTTGGTTTTTATTTGCAAAAAGAAAAGGAAATTACAAAAAAATATGTTTTAATTTAATCTAATATTTTAATTACTTTTTTGATGTTTTTCTTAGCTTAATTATTTAAATATTTCTTATTTTTATTCTAGTTTAAAAATCTTAAGCTAGTATTTATTTTAGATTATTTTCAAAAATAAAATAAAATCAAAAAGGTCGTAAAATTAGACCCCAAAAAATAGACCACACTTTACCTAAAACTTGGTCTATAAAAACCAAAAAAGGATCATCTATCCAAAGGGGAAGAGGCCGTAGCAGCTACGTGAGATTTTTTTTCCTTCCTAAAACCTAGGAGCTCTACCAAAAGAATCAGCCGCAGCTATAGCACAAAAGAATGAGCGTATCTAATCTATTAGACAAAAATAGCCGCAACTAGCAAAAGAAGAAAAATAGCCGCAACTCATCCTTCACGGAGAAACTGGCAACTCCTTCACCTATTACCACCATGAAAACAGATCCTTAAACCACCGTAAGCAACCATGAAAAGCCATCCAAAATCCAGTTGACTTTCCCACCAAGCTCTACAAACAAAAGCACCATAAAAAGCTCTCACCTTTAACCACCAATTCTCTCGAAGCAGTTGTTAATGTCGAGATATCCTGTCTTGTTTCAATGAGTTCATGTCATATTTAACCTTAGGAGGCTCAATGAAATTGGTGGGTTAAAGCCAAATCTTAATAAAAGATCCAAGTATATTCAATAAAACTAGCTTCTATATGCATCTCACATGCATTTTGTGCATCTTACGTGCATCTTGTGCATCGCACGTTCATCTTATGCGCCACACGTGCATCAAGAAGTTATGTTGTGTGTGTAAGGATGGTCTGCATGTGGTGATGTGATCAACTTAGGTCTAGTGCTTATTATTTAAAAAGGATTTCAACAATTGTTGATGAAGGAGAAATCTTTTTGCAAAGATCTTTCACATGTATGTTGCGTAAAAGTAAATGCTTTTGCATTAGTTTTATTTTATTGAATCGCTTCTTTTTACTACTTGCATTCAAATTAGAGGTATCAATTAATATTCTTGATTAAACTAGTAGTATTTAGCTGAAAGTTTGTTGGTGTTGCTGTTTTTTTTTTATCCTTCATTTTTCCCTTACTTCCGTGTGCTTGGAATGGAGTTAAAATATTTGCCTAACATAGTCACTTGCTTTGGATGATGAAAACTGCAAAAATAGGTATGAAACTAGTGGTACAATAAAAAATGAAATTGAGGAATTAAATAAGTTTAGTAAGTGTTTACTAGTTGAACGAATACTCACGTTAATATTAAAGTGTGCATGTTTAGTTGCTGTACATTTTTTTTGTATTTCACATGTGGTCTGTAATTTTAAAATATTAGTGTATTACTTTGAGGTGTTACAATTATTGGTTCAATACTTTTGCGTTTTTAAGATTTTTTATAGGCCTAAATTCATGCTTAAAGCCTAATTAACTAATGTGAGAAAGAGTGAGATGGGGTGCGGATTATTTATTCTAAACTCCGTTGCATAAATAAAAGAAAAGAGAGGAAAAAACATTTGTAAGGGAGCGAGACAAGTTGCGGATTAATCCAAAACTACTTGCAAAAAATAAAAGAAAAGAGTGAAAAGAGATAAAATAATTGTCCCGATTTAATAGAATAAATGCTCCAAATGATAATTGTTGGAATGCTGACATCCTAATTTGCCTAAGGAACAGGTTAAGCTATATGTTCCTTTGTCGATTTCTTCACGTAAAGTGAATAAATAAGAGACAAGGTATTTTACGTGGTAAAATCCTGGCTCACAAAGGGCAAAAATCACGACTTACACCTCTGAAGGATTTAGCCCACTCTTCACTAAACACAATGAGCCTCAAAATAATTTAGATTACAAATGATGCAATCCTAGGAACTAAACTAAAATTCTTAACACCACACAAACCTCCCTAGGTTTATGTGCGCAAGTCTTCGAGTTATCCCAACTTGAAGACTAACTCCTACACCAGTTTATAACTCACTGGTACTAAGAATGAATGATTACAACTCAATAAAAGTAATACAATTAACTTGACTCAAAAACTGTAAAGCATAGACTTAAGGAACATGTTCTTCAATCTGGTTTTTTGTATTGCTGCACTTGGATCTTCACTCAGAACTCTCTTAAATATGAACTCCCTCACTTTGATTGTGTTCTACTTGTAACTCTCTATGTAAGTGCGTGAGGTTTATTGTGAAAGCTCTCTTGTATTTATACTTGACAGTCTTCCCTATTCTGGCAGATTTCCTTCCATATTTGGAATCCCTTTCCTTGTAGGACTTGTCAAGCAATCTCCATGATTTCTTTCCTTGTAAAGTTCTTCTTATGAAAGGAAACTTTTTTGCAAGCTGGACTCTCCTTATTGATACGCTTACTCCACCATGATTTCACCATGTCATTGACTTTCTCCTGATCCTAGTTAGATTGTTCCTTGGAGGAACAAGTCACAGATACCTCTTCCCTGTATGTGTTCCACAAATTTGTCAATCATCAAAATCTACCTCGATCCAATAAATTCCCCCTTTTTGATGATGACAAACCTTTTCTTCTTATATGAAGAATTCAACCTGTATCATGTCAGTTTTCTTCAGGCAAAATAGCAAAAAGACACACATTAGAGGAACAGGTCGGACCAACGAGTTATAAATACCACACAAGCAGCACTTTCCCCCTTTTGGCATGATAAAACACTGTGAAGGTACACAATATCCTAATTCAAGTATAGTTCAATAGTCATGGCCACTGGGGCTATCACCTATGTAAACACTCAAAAGTAAGAACTCATTTAACTATAACAAAGTATTTGCATCCAACTCAGTAGCTCATTCCGGATAAGCGAGTGAATTTCAAGTCGGAAGGAAAAAAAGCAAAATAAGTATCCAACTCTGGTACTAGCAAACAACAAGCTCTTATCCGGTCCCTATCCAGCTATAACAATGAGTAATTTTTTAATTTCTAAATGGCAGTTCCAAAAAAATGCACTTCGGCATCAAAAAAGCGTATTCATAAAAATATTTGGAAAAGGAAGTAGGATGAGATCAGAACCCAATATATTATTAATCACAAAGCCTGTATACTAGAGATAAATAAAACTAAAAGATCAAAACGTGCACTTATGAGACAAAAAAAAATAGGAAGGCTAGAAGGGGTCAGGCTAGGTAGATGAGGAGGGAGGATCCTTTTTGAGCAAGTCATAGATTCCCTTCAAGCTAGCAGAATTAGTGGCCTTTTCACTTTTCAAGGCAGCATGGGCTTGTGCAAGCTCACCCTTGAGCCTTGAATTTTCTTCCACCAGATTTGCATGCTCAATGCCATAGGTGTCATGAAGCTCTACCATTTCCTCATCATAAGTGGCCCACATAGCAGCAATCTCTTCATCCTTAGCAGCCAATATTGCTCTAAGCCTCTGCAAAGGTGCATTTGCCCCACTCTGAGGAGTAGGTACATCAGCTTGGTTCACAATGCCAATCACATCTTTGATTGTCTGATCTTTTCATGCTTGTACAAGAACACCAAAGTACTGAAAAACCTCCCCCATCAAAAACCCATAGCCTAAAGCATGTTTGGTCCCATCCTGTTTGCAAATCCTATGCATATGACAAAGAATGAGCCTGGGTAAATTGATAGGAACCCTGGAGAGTAGCAACTGCATTAAGGTGAGGTCCAAAAAGTTAGCCTCAATACGTTTTTGCTCCTTAGGCAACACCATCTTTTGCACAACATCAAAAAGCATTTGATGTAAAGGAAGCATAACCCCCTTGTCCACTCTAGAATGATCCTCCAATGTAGGATAATTGGCCAACCTTCATGTGATATCCAAGGCTGAGGGCAACCCATCCAAAGGAGGCCATTGCCTCTTCACTTGTTGACACCAACCAACATTTGGAACCCCCAAAATCTGGGCCAACACAGCAGGAGTAAGGGTGAAAGAGATATCCCTTAGCACACTGGAAATAAAGGAGGATGTACTAGTAGCATTGACATAGAATTGTATGGTCTCAGCTCTTGCCATCTTCCTTCTAGAACTTCCTTGAAGGAACAAGTTCGACCAACCTTGTGCCTCAATCAGTGGCAGTAACTCAGCCATCTCAGCTCCTCCAAACCCAGTCAGTAATCTACCCCTTACCACAATCCTTACCCCAAAATTGATCAGTCTAACAATTCTAGCATCAAGAGTTTCATCAATGGGGTCCAAGGTGTCATCCTCTTCTTCCACATTCTCAGGAAGATCAACCTCCATATCTTCATGATAAGAAACATCATCAGTATCCTTATTCCCAGGAGACTTAGAGGATGGAAGCCTATGATCATCTCCTTTACTCTCCGTGGCCTCATCCACTAATTTGGATTTGACAGAGCTCTTGGAAGGAACATATTTCGTTATTTGTTTCTTTTGTGGCTTTGAAGTGATCACCCCTTTATCTTTCCTTTTTCTTTCAGCAACTTCAACCTCATCTTCCAAGATATCAATAGGATTAGAAGGTGGAATAAACTTACCTTTAGCAGTTCTAGGCCTCTTGGATGCAGAGGAAACCATGCTTTCATCAATAGACCTCTTGGTAGCTCTGGTCATTCGAACAGGAACAACTTGAGCCACATGAGCAGAAGGGTTTTCTTCAGGTTCATCAGCTGGTATATGAATAGGTATGCCTGAGGCCTTTCTTAGATGAGATTTTATCCTCTTGGGGACCAGGTTAGCAATGGGAGTGTTCTCATCATCCTCAGTAACTATAGAGGAATGGGTATGACGAACCAGTTCCCTAGGTTTAGATGCATCACCAACAGTAGTACCCAGAGTAGCAGTTACCACAACTCTATCCCTTCCTTGTTGGAGCCCAGCAGAAGAAGCAAATTCAACTGTGGGGTCCCCCATTGTTCCCCCCTCAACAGATGCACCCAAAGTGTCCCTAATAGGTGAACTATGTTCAACTGTGGGATTCTCTGAGTTTTCCCCCTCACAAGGTGCATCCTCATGTACTCCCTCATCACTAAATGTTCCTTCAGCCTTAGTTTCCCCCTGATAACTAGCAGCAACAACTTCTAGTACTTCAATATCAGTCACATATGGCACTATTGAAGAATCATCATCACCTGTCAAATCATCCCCCATAACTTCAGAGAATTTATTAAAGTGAGCCATTTCTTGAGTATCAACGAGAATCACAGGAGGAAGATAAATAATGTTGACCTGTTCCTTGTATGGTACCAAGCTAAGTTCAGGTAACATGGAGGAACTGGTAGTGGGTGGAGGAATTTTTGGTGTTTTGGGAGAGAAGGGTGATTGGTAATCCATGGATAAAGGATGAGATAAGAGAAGAAATAGAAGAAGGTTTGGGTTTTGGCGTAGAGGCTCTTGTAAAAAGGAGATAATGAGTGTGAATGAGGAGAATGAGTTCAAAAAGGACTTTAAATAGGGATTTAGCCGTTTGGAATTAATTGGAGTCCTTTAAGTGGAAGAGTTCTATTCTAGGGAAGAGATTCGGATTGACAGGTGGCAGATCTTGTCACAAAAGTGACCTAATTTGATTGGATCTCTTTTCCTTTTTGGATAATGGTAGTTAAAGGTTTTAGGGTTAATGATTTACTTTTGGTTCAGGTAGAAGGGACAGGTACAAGTGCATATTTTGAGCAATCAATTTTTGAACATAGAGCACATACCTTGGATTTTCAAATTTATGTTGAGTTCTTGTCCCAATTTTGTATGCTAATTTCCTATTGCAGAGACAAATACCGAGTTATAATTCCTGAGCAACTTAAACCTTTAAAAGTTGCATAGGGACATACAACTAAATGTACAAGACTGGGCATAAAATTTTAAAATTAGAATATAATATGTACAATGTTTATTAGCCAGTCACTGAGGGATGCTTATATGATCTTAATCATCCCCAGTTCAAACTTGTTCCTTTCAAAGTGATCCCTTGCCAGTGCCTTTGTGAATATATCAACAATTTGCTTATCTGTGGCATAGAAGTGCATGGAGATCAATCCCTTTTTCACATTATCCCTCAGAAAGTGGTGTCTAATATCAATATGCTTGGTTATTTTATGCTGAACTGGATTCTTGGAAATATTGATTGCACTGGTATTGTCACAAAAGATGGGCACACACTCAATGTTCAATCCAAAATCCTTGGGCTATTGCTTGATCCAGAGCAATTGTGCACAACATGAGGCAACAACCACATATCAGCTTCAGCAGTAGACAAAGCCACTTTTTTGCTTCTTTTTTGCCCAAGAGATTAGACATGATCCTAAGAAGTATTCCATTCATGTAGTGCTCTTTCTGTCCACGAGATAACCTGCATAGTCTACATCTGCATACCCTACAAGCTCAAAGTTACTGCCTTTTAGATACCACAACCCCAAATCAGTTGTACCTGTCAAGTGTCTTAGGATTCTCTTGACAACTTTCAAGTGAGGTGCCTTAGGATTTGCCTGAAATCTAGCACAAAGACCCACACTGAAGACAATGACAGGCCTTCTTGTTGTGAGGTACAAGAGAGATCTAACCATCCCTCTGTACAACTTTTGCTCCACTACTGGACTTGTTCCTTCCAGACTTAACTTTGTTGTTGTGGCTATTGAAGTATCTATTTATTTTGCATCTTCCATTTTGAACCTTTTAAGCAACTCCTTGGCATATTTCTGCTGATGAATCATTGTTCCTGAAGGAGTTTGTCTGATCTGAAGGCCCAAGAAAAAGTTGACTTCTCCCATCATGCTCATCTCAAACTCTTTGCTCATCAAGGCAACAAACTTCTTTGTGAGGGCTTTGCTGGTGCCACCAAAGATGATGTCATCAAAATATACATGCACAATCAACAAATCCTTTCCTTTGATTTTGAGGAATAAGGTGTTATCAATCTTACCTCTTGTCTAGCCATGACTCAGAAGAAACTTTGACAACCTTTCATACTATGCTCTAGGAGCTTGTTTAAGTCCATATAGAGCTTTATCAAGTTTGTAAACATGGTCAGGATAGTCAGAGTTCTCAAATCCTGGAGGTTGTTTGACAAACACTTCTATCTTCAACAACCCATTTAGGAAGACACTTTTCACATCCATCTGGTAGAGTGTGAATTCTATGTAGGCTACAAAGGCAATGAGGAGTCTGATTGACTCCAATCTTGCCACTATTGCAAAGGTCTCATCATACTCTATGCTTTCTTCCTGATTATACCCTTGGACCACCAGCCTAGCCTTATTCCTTGTAACTCTGACACCCACTTAGTACCTATGATAGTTCTGTTCTTTGGTCTGGGTTCCAAGTGCCATACTTTGTTTCTTTCAAAATGATTGAGCTCCTCTTCCATTGCAATGATCCTGTATCCTGTAAAGCTTTATTTATTTTCTTAGTTCTATCATAGACAATAAGGATTCAAAGGCACATAAATTCTTCAGTCCAGATCTGGTGGTTATGCTAGAGCTCAAATCAGTAAGGATGTTGTCTATTGGATGTGATCCTTGATACTTGTAACCTTTGAGTACTGGTTTTTGTGCCTCCTCAACTTGATCATCCTCTTTATCCTGCTGGCTTATGGTTTCATCATTGTGGTCAACCAAAGGTACTTCATCACCTTTGTTGTTTCTGTCAGTTTCAGCATCAGTTGAACCTGTTCCTGCATAACTGGTTCAGATTTCTTTGACTGTTCATCAATTTCCTGTAAACTTTGGTTAGCCATAACATTGCTCTCATCAAATACAATATGCACACTTTCCTTTACACATATAGTTCTTTTATTTATCACCCTATAAGCTTTGCTATGTGAAGAATAACCTATAAAAATTCCCTTATCACTTCTGGCATCAAATTTTCCTAACAAATTCTTTCCATTATTATGGATGAAGCATTTGCATCCAAAGGATCTCAAATGAGATATGTTAGGTTTTATTCCTTTAAGTAATTCATAGGGAGTTTTTATCTAGGAGAGGCCTAGACATGCATCTATTTATTATATAGCAAGTAGTGTTGATAGCTTCAGCCCAAAACTTGCTAGCCACATTACTAGCTATCATCATAGTTCTAGCCATATCTTGTAGGGTTCTATTCTTTCTTTCAACCACCCCATTTTGTTGAGGAGTCCTAGGAGAAGAGAAGTTGTGATCAATACCATGAGTGAAATAGTAGTCAACAAATTTAGCATTTTCAAACTCAGCACCATGGTCTGATCTGATTGTAGCTAGTTGTTTGTCAAGTTTCTTCTCCAATTTTCTTACTAAAGTGTAGAATGCCTCAAATGCATCTTCTTTAGAAGCAAGAAAAACTGTCCAAGAATACCTTGTATAGTCATCAACAGTACAAACAAATACTTTTTACCACCTCTGCTCCTTACTCTCATAGGGCCACAAAGATCCATAGACACCAGTTTTAAGGATCTAGTCGAACTGATAACCTGTTTGGATTTGAAAGAGGATTTAACTTCCTTACCTTGGGCACATGCTGCACAAACTTTGTCTTCCTTGAACTTAGTTTTAGGTAAACCTATTACCAAGTTCGTGGAGACTAGTTTATTTAGCTGAACTAGTCATTCCCCAGTATTTTGTGCCACATGAAGGGATCTTTCTCCATCACACTGAGACACACAAGATCTTCAACAGGGATTTTTGAGATATCAGCAGTGTACACATGCTTGTATCTTTGTTTAGTCAAGACAATTTCCCCTGTTTTGAGGTATATCACCTCTACCCTTGTAGAGTAAAAGGTTACCTTATTTCCCTTATCACAGAGTTATGATATGCCGAGTAGATTGTGGTTCAGTCCTTCAACATGGTATACCTTTTCAATTGAGTGCTCTTCAGACTTACCTATTTTGCCAACTCCTTTGATTTTACCTTTCTTTCCTCCTCCAAAAGCTATATTTCCACCTTTATCTTCTGCCAGTGAGAGGAATTTCTACTTATCTCCAGTCATGTGTCTTGAGCAAGCACTATCCATATACCAATTTTGCTTGCTTCCTCTTACCTTTTCATGCAAAAGATTAAAGGTTAGATTTTGGAACCCAGACAAGCTTGGATCCTTTCCTTTGATCAAAAGGATGAATGAGATCTCTGTTAGTCCATTTTGGCAGATTTTTAACAAGTTGTTTACCTTTTGAGGTAGATTTGCAGTTCTTATGCAAGTGAGTTTTAGCAGTTGGGCAAGCTTCCCTCAAGTGACCGACCTTACCACAATGCGTACATATATAAGAGGTTTCCTCAAAAAATTTTTTATTAAAGCCTATTCCAGTTTTAGTGCTATGTGTTCTGTTACCAAGTTGAGTTACAATCATTGAGGACTTAGTCCACTTGTTGGCTCTTTCAAGCTCATACTTAGTTCTAGTAAGTTCAAGATTTATTCTCCTAGATTTTTGTCACGACCCAGACCGCCGTGAGTGGCACTCACCCAATCCCCCGGGTGAGTGAACCATCACTCCCTCGAAATTAATCGTTCGAACAGCTCAAAACCAGTGCATAAAAGTAAACTAGCAGTTCAATAATAATAAATCAACTTCATTAATATAAACCTGCAGATAATATCCCCTAGAATCTAAAAGTTGTAGTACCAAACAATTCTACCAATGTCTACAGTGCGGGGATGCAACCCCAAAATATAAGAAAATAGTCTAAGCCCAAAACAAATGGTCTACAACACTAATGATAGATTCAAGGCAGCTCGATCAAGCGGCTTACCCTTGAAGTCAAGAACGCTGGTACTACAGATGAGGTCACGTCTCAGCCGCTGTAAGATTGCCTGTACTTACAAGAAGAAAAAGCAAGTGCAGTATCAGTACACCACCACTGTGTACTGGTAGGATCATCAGCCAGTTCCAAATAAACAGTGTATAATTCAGTACAACAAATCAAGTACCAATACAGAAAACATGCAACAAGTCAATAGGCACCCCTAAACTACAAGTCTCTACCTAGCTTGTTCTCACATGAACTCCACCACATACAACTCTAAGCCACAATCACAAAACTCAATAAATAATCCTTTTTGCCTAGCCCGGACCCACCCTGGGATCCCTTCTAAACAACACCTAAGTGTTAACCAGACAACCTGGCCTAATCCAAGACCAACTACACAGATATAACGGGATTCCCGATCACTCAAGGACCACCAACGAATATTACAGTTCAATAAAATAGCCCGGTCCACTCACGAAACCAATAACAGTCAAAGCAATACAACAATATCCATGCAATGTAGCAATATCAATGCAATGATGTAGTAAAATAAACCCGTACCAGGCATGGTACCCGAGCCAACCATTAGTAATTCATACCAGGTGTGGTACCCGTGCCAACCATTTGTTATACCCATACCAGGCGTGGTACCCGAGCCAACCATTAGTATACCTGTACCAGGCGTGGTACCAGAGCCAACCAAATGTCAACAATCCACAGTCAAAATAAAGAATAAACAACTTGTAAACCAACAAGCAACACACTATTCACTTCACAGACTGTAAAACAAGACCCTTAGACATTCTAAACAATTCCTCTAAGCAATAAAATTCATACAAACACTTAGATAAGTGTACAAGAACATACAACATTCACAGGAATCGTAAGCCATCACCTACCATGAAATGATCCAAGCTCTACTCGACCCGAACTTTCTCGTGTTTTGGATTCCATTCTTGTTCTTGGTCTAAAACAACATACAAGTACTTGAATTAACAAACAAGGCCTGCGTATTACCCGGATTACACCAAATCCCAAACCCCAGACCAACCATGATCATTCTACCCTTTTTCCTGAGCTTTCTGCCATTAATTTCCCTAGTTCTATTATTTTCACGGATAAAAGTAGAGAATTTAACAACATGTAATCATAAAACCTTACTTTAATCAATACCCAAGAACTTTCATGCCTAGAATCCCCCTTCTTCCCCGGATTCCACCATCCTTAAGTTATTCTAACCTTTCCCCAAGTTCCCTCCTAACAATTCTACCGCGTAGGAAAAGTAGTACAAAGATTGGGGAGAAAAAACCTTACCTTAGGGACGAAAAATAATGGAAAACGGAGGAAAATCGCCTGAAATCACCTTGCCATTCTCCCAAAATGGAATTGTGAAAACTGAATGTTTTGGAGAATGTTTCTGTATTAAATCCCATCACACTCCTTTATAGCGGTCCGCTCCACTATAGCGGTACCACCATAGCGGAGTCATCTTCTATGGCTGAGGCTGATCGACGTTGACTTCCGCTATAGCGGTAATTTCTCCGTTACAGCGGAGGTCTCTATGGCAGAGTGTCAACCGCTATAAAAAGTCATAAAACCTCCAAAATTAGTCCATTTTACAACACACCTATTTTCCAAACGTCCCAAAACAACCCCTTCATGTCAACCTCGATTCCGGGAGTTCTACTTACCCGAATTCAATTCCAAAAAGTCCCTCGGATTCCTCTACGTGTTAGCTACGAGGAAAACTATCTCAACACAAGACATCCAACCCAATCCTTATCTAAATTTCCCTAGACCATACCTCACCCCTAAACTGACTGAGACTAGCCTAGCCCAAAATTTTACTCCCAAACCTGGAGTTTTCTAATTCTAAAACTTGGCACGATTGGACTAACCATAACGACAAACCTGGTCATTACAATTTCTCCCTTTCTGAGTATAATTCATCTTTTAACCTTTTTAGATCTTGTTCACACCTGATTTGATCGTCACCTTTATGACCTTTCCCCTGTTGAGTAACCCTTGATTTTAAAATTTTAGATTTGAGAGAAAGAATGGCAGATTCAAGTTACTGGACCTGTTCCTTGAGGGATTAATTTTCAATTTTTAGACTTGATCTTTTCAAGATCAATATATTTAAACTTTAGGCTAGTCAAGGAGGCTAACAACTAATCTCTGTTATTGCTCAATTCTTGAAAATTATCTATAAAGGTCATCATTTAAGAGGACAATTTTTTATTAGAAAAGAGTTTTAGCTTGTCCTTAAGATCAAGAAGATTTACCTCCATTTGTTTAGTATATGATTTAGATTATGATTTTGTGGCCTCCATGGACATCAGGGCAACATCTTTTGGGTCTTCATCTGAGTGATCAGGACCTGTTCCCCAAGAAGCATACATGGCCTTTCCAACATCCTTCTTCTTCTTTTTCTTGCTGGCTTGCTCTCTTCTTTCCCTTTCAACTCTCTTCTTTTCCATTCAATTTCCCACATAGGACAATCTTTGACTTGATGGTTAGTTTTTACGCACTTAAAGTAGCCACCAATTTGTCCCTTTTCTACATTCTTTTCTCTGCTTGGTGATGATTTCCTTTTTTTCAATGTTTCCTATCTTTTTAAAGAACTTTCTAAAGTTCCTGCTTATTAGGGCGATGTCTTCATCATTCAGCTCAGATTCATCACTTCAATTTCCTTAAGAGCAAGAGTTTTATCCTTGCTTCCTTCAACCCTTTTTGTGCTCTTAATATTCATTTGATAGGTCTTTAGATTACCTACCAGTTCATCCAAAGACATGTTTGTCAGATCTTTTGCTTCTCTGATTGTAGTGACCTTGATTTCCAATGGTTTGGAAAGAGTCATTTGTACCTTATCAAACTGTTCCTCAGTGGTGTATATTTTACCCAAAGACACCAACTCATTCACAACAGTGGTGAATCTAGTGATCATCTCCTGAAGGGTTTCACCATTCTTCATTTCAAAAGTCTCGTATTCAGTGCAGAGCCTAGCAATCTTGAATTTTCTCACCTCAATAGTGCCTTTATGAGCATTAACAAGTGTGTCCTAAATTTGTTTGGTTGTTGTGTAGCTGGATATGTGATTGAACTCATCAGGACCAAGTCCACACACAAGTATGCACTTGGCTTTGGCATTCTTTCCAAGCATTTTGTAATCAACATCATCGTATTGAGCCTTTGGTTTAGGGATGTCTTTCTCTTCAACATCCTTAGTCATGGGGTTTCTAAGACCATCAGTAACTTTGGTCCATAGTTCATAGTCCTCTTCCTGAAGAAAGTCTTCCATTCTTGCCTTCCACCATGAGTAGTATTGACCATTGAAGAGAGATGGTCTGTTGATGTGTTGTCCTTCAGCATAGGGATGGCAATGGGGAGGAGCGGAGCGGGTGTGGGGTAGGTTTTAGCCTATGTGGGGTAGGGTGGGTGAGCTTCTATGAGGGGAGGGTGTGAGGTTGGGAAGGGTGCTAACAGATAGTTTAATATCTTAAGTGGGGCGGGGCAGTTGTGGGTTTAAGCAAATCGATGATGATTTCACTGGCAGCAAGAATCTTCTTAGAGCTTTTGAAGTGATTGTTGGCTATTAAATGATTATTTTGATACAGGAAATTGTTTCATATTCAATTCAAAACTTTAAATACAATTGGTAATTTTATGGAGTATTTCTATTTAAATAAAAGTCTTATAAATTTTATTTAAACAGGGTCCTAAAAATGGCTAATTATGCACTTTTTACCTCCACTAATTATTTGGACAAAATCCAAATTAAGCTTCCTTCAATTCAAGTTCACCAAAATTAAATATCAGAAGATTACTTAATATTTGATAATTGAAGGAATTAATTAATGTTTCATATTCACTATTCAATATAACAAAGTAGGAAAAGAAAACAAATGCTTATGCGAAGTGGGTTTAGGTGGGGTGGGGAGGGTTTATGTAGGTTTATGCAGGGTGGGGTGGGGAAGGTTGAAATCACGAAAAAATGTTATATGGGGTGGGGCGGGGCAGTTTGAAATTTTTGCGGGTTGAGCCAAACCCGCCCTGCCCCCGCCCCACCCGCCCCATTGCCATCTCTACTTCACCATGTCCAAGAAGAGGTACAGAATTCATAGTGATCTTATCTTGAGTTATTAGACTCTTGTTAAGATAACCTGATCTAATACCAATTGTTGGAATGCTGACCTCCTAATTTGTCTAAGGAACAGGTTAAGCTATCTATTCCTTTGTCAATTTCTTCACGTAAAGCAAATAAATAAGAGACAAGGTATTTTACGTGGAAAAACCCTGGCTCACAAAGGGAAAAAAACACAACCTACACCTCTTTAGAATTTAACCCAATCTTCACTAAACACAATTAGCCTCAAAATAATTTAGATTACAATTGATGCAATCCTAGGAACTAAACTCTAATTCCTAACACCACACAAACCTCCCTAGGTTTATTTGCCCAAGTCTTCGAGTTATCCCAACTTGAAGACTAACTCCTACACCAGTTTATAACTCACTGGTACTAAGAATGAATGATTACAACTCAATGAAAATAATACAATTAACTTGACTCAAGAACTGTAAAACATAGATTTAAGGAACACGTTCTTCAATATGGTTTCTTGTATTGGCTGCACTTGGATCTTCACTCAGAACTCTCTCAAATATGAACTCCCTCAATTTGATTGTGTTCTTCTTGTAGATCTCCATGTAAGTGCGTGAGGTTTATTGTGAAACCTCTCTTGTATTTATACTTGAGAGTCTTCCTTATTCTGGCAGATTTCCTTTAATATTTGGAATCCCTTTCCTTGTAGGACTTGTCAAGCAATCTCCATGATTTCTTTCCTTGTAGAGTTCTTCTTATGAAAGGAAACTTCTTTGCAAGCTGGACTCTCCTTATTGACACACTTACTTCACACGCTTTCACCATGTCGTTGACCTTCACCTGATCCTAGTTGGATTCTGCCTTGGAGGAATAAGTCACAGATACATGTTTCCTGCATGTGTTTCACAACTTTATCAATCATTAAAATCTACCTCGATCCAACAATAATCTCTAACGAGAGAACAAATAATATATCATCTTGACTAAAATCGTATCTTCATATCTCGGATAAAGACATATAAATAAAATGGCAAGGTTGCCTATACGCGTCTTGACTCAAACACTCTTTAATAATAATATTAAATCATTGGTTCAACCATAATGAGTAGGCTCAATCTTTAGGTGCGATATGTAAATCATGGTCGCATTTACGCATCTTGACTGGCGATGTCAAAGCTGAGGTCGCAACTTTGCGTCTTAGTCAAGACCAGTAAAAATTTAAATAATTTAAGCAAATCATAGGCATAATTAATGATATAATTATCCATGATTAATTTAAATCAAGTATAAGTTGATAAAAGTGATCATGATAGAATCATGGGATTTAAAGATGCCTCATACCTTCCCCCGGGTCAATAAAATTCCTTACCCCGTCTTTTGTTTTTCCAAACTAATAAAAAGAATCATTTTATTTTGATTAGAGATTCAAAAAGGTGACTTGGAACACCATAACTCAATTCCAAGTGGAGACTCTGTTAAATAAATAAAATAATCTCTATTCAATACCGTCACTTTAATTGGAAAAATCCTTCAATCTTCTTCTTCAATCAAAAAAGGGGTGTGACATCTCTGGCGACTCTGCTGGAGAACTTTAGAATTCGAGCTTTGTTATATTGACTTCTACTTGACCTTTATTAGTTTTTTGGATGTTATGTTTATGTTGGCCTAATGTGCTACCTGCTGCTCATTTATCACTTTGATATTGTTGAATTGTTATAAACTATCTTCTCTCGTGCACCCCCTCTGAGTCTTCTATAATACTATCTTGAGAACTGTGATAGCGCACCCCATTCTGTCAAGATAAAGCCACATGACCCTGGTCCCTGGTGAAGGATTTATAGTTACACATGTTTAGGATGGGGAGCACTTACAGATGAAGCCGGAAACTGCCGCTATCGGTGAGTTGCTACTCCTAGCTCGAGTTGTTAGCTCATTTTACAGCCAGTGTAGATACCTTTCTCCATCAGGTTTAACCTTAGTAGAACTGAAACTCAGACATGGTACCCCTATTAGGCTCTACTTTATTTGCATCATGCATTTGACTTAGTGGGACTCAAAATAGGGGCCGATCGAGTCCGTCTAGGATAGGTACCTTCTTTTGAGATCGACATGTGCATCCTATGTGCTATTTTTAATATTATATGGAAGGCTTGACAATTGTTGACCGACTTTAGCGTAATTAGATAAACAAAAGAGAGTGAAGTATTCCTCTAGTTTTATACCCATGTTCTTTAAACTCCAAATTTATCCGGGTCTTGAGTTTTCAAAAAAAGAAGAAGAAGGGATTTTACATTTTTTTCTAACAAAAAATTCACCAAAAAAGAGTTTTTTTAGTTTCTCTTGTATTGGTTCATAAAAAGAAAATCCAAAAGATTTTTCTTTCATATCATTTGTACATAAGAAGTTGTATTTTTTTGACAAAGTTTCAATCTTTCAAAAAACTTTCTTAATTTTCCAATCTTCACGAACTACGCACACTTGATTCTCATGTCGATGAGATATGTAGGTAGCCTTCCAAGGGTTCGGTGATCTTTATTCAAAAATTCTAAAAAAAAGAAATAAAAATCTTTTTGTGAGTTCGGACGAACTATGCACACCTGATTCTCGCCTCGATGAGATAGGTAGGTAGCCCTCCTCGAGTTTGGTGATCTTTAAAATAAATATATCTAAAAAGAGTGTTTTGATCCTTATTTAAATTTTTTTATATTTTTTTTCTTATTCCAAAAACAAAGAGTTTCCCTTTTATTTCTTATTCAAAATTTTAAAAAAAGAAATGAAAAAGAAAAAAAAAGAAAAATATTTTCTCTGTTTCAAGACACTTTAAAAAATAATTGCGTAGCTATTTGTAGGAATTTCAAACTCAGAAAACTCCAAAAAAATCTCTTTTATTTATTCTTTAGAAAATTCAGATCCAATTTTTTTTGAGTCTTTTTTACAATTTTAGTTTTTTTTCCAAATTCAAATGAGAAAGTTCACTTTAAAAAGATATTTTTGGTTACTTTACGTCAAAACTTCCTAAACTACAAAAAAATCTGATTCATGTTTAACATGATACATAGGCAACCAACTTTGGGTTTGATGGAATTTTGTGAAAATACCAAAAAGAAGTAGTGAATAAGCAAAAAAAGAAGAAGAATGAAGGAGCAGAAAAGAATAAATGACAAGAAAGAGGAAGAAGAAGAATCGGAAAGAGCGGAAAAAGAAGACAAAAAATGAGATCTTCAGAAAGAAAAAGAGAGGATGGGAAAAAAAGAGAGTGAAATAAGAGACATGAAAAATTCTCTAACGCTAACCCACTTGTCTTTGATTCACGTGGTGTCTTATTTAAGAAAGGTGGTTGGTTTCGTGGTTTGCATTGACGAGTAATTCTTACAATCTCACCCAAAGACAAAAGACTCATGATTGATTGTGAATGAGATATTGAAGTATGGTATTTGACACTTACCAAACTCATTTTCACATCTTAAGTTTTTTGGCAAATCAATTATCACAACTTTTCATGCTATGAATCTGAGGTCCAGTAGTCGATTTGAGGATGAGTTAGATAAACGAGTTCAGAACTTGCTTACTGAGGTTAATGAAAATTGAAAAGGAAAAATTACGGGGTTTAGAATATTTAAGTGCTTAATTACTGTACATGGGTTAACTTTCACATAATTACATTTTATAGATATAGTTTAAGCTACTAATTTGGGGTACATATACAATTGGGGGTTCAGACACGTATATTTGCTCTTCTCAAAATCCACCCCACCCATTTTCCGCCTAAAATCACGCTAACCCCCCAAATCACACACGATCTCTATCCACGATTCTCTCTCCCGATTAAGAATCCCACAAAGTAAGGTAACTACAATGGCGGTTTAATGTATTTTTTACAGAGATTTTCTCCAAAATACGTTTTCAAAGATTTTCCTTTTTTTTGTATTTGTATTTCTTCGATTTTGGACTGATTCTTCAGTCGATTTGCTTCTAATTTTCTACAGTTTCAAGAAATTATCAATGACGGAAAGTACTCCATCTAAAGGATTACACGAGGTATACAACAATCTACCCATCCAAATATAGGGGGAACACCATCCTTTAAATTGAATATCACTCAGATTGATGGTGAAAATACAGGGGTTGCTGCTGCAGAGGAGTTTGAACGAGAGAGGCTATACTCTGAGGAGCTTTCTAAGCACCGTAATGATCCCATCAAAATGAAACATCTAAGAGATGATTTACAAGCAAGGTCCATCAAATCCAAAGAGTCAGTTCAAAAGGTTTCGGATACAGCAAAAAAAAGAAAAGTGAAAGAAATTGTTGATCCTAGCAAGGATCCAAAGGATATTGTTGACGAAGATCCTGATGCCGTAGATGAGGATGAAGAGGTATAACCAAATTATATACATTTTATGGGTGCTTGGAAGCATATTTTTTGATTTGTTTGTGATGTGTTGCTGGGAAATTGAATCTACAGTTGAGTTTTATAGACAATTGAAATGTATATAGACAAAAAGTTTAATTGAACAGGTCTGGCTTGAATATCATTTTGGGATTTTGCTGGGAAATTCATTTTAAGATGAGCTTTATATACAATTTAAAAGTATATAGAATAAAAAGTATAATTGAATATGTTTGGTTTGAGTCTCAGTTGTTTATTTTGTATAAGTATATATCTGTTTGTATATGTATATAATTGACATGTGGAACAATTTTGTTTGTATATGTATATAAATGACATGTTGGTTTGTGTTTTTTATGGGAAGTTTTCTTCACACTTGAAACGTATATAGACAGAAAGTTTAATCGAATAGGTGTGGCTTGAATATCATTTGGGGTTTTGCTGGGAAATTCATTTTAAGTAGAGCTTTATATACAATTGAAAAGTATATAGAATAAAAGTATAATTGAATATGTTTGGTTTGAGTCTCAGTTGTTTATTTTGTATAAGTATATATTTATTTATATATGTATATAATTGACATGTGGAACAATTCTGTTTGTATATGTATATAATTGACATGTTTGTTTGTATTTTTGCTAGGAAGTTTTCTTCACACTTGAAACGTATATAGACATAAAGTATAATTGAATCTCAATTATACTTTGTTTATACAATTGAATCTTAGTTCAGTTTTGTATATGACATTATACATATCACTATATACAGTTGAAACTTATATGCTTAGTTAGCAAAAACCTCAACTTGATATATAAAATTCAAATTGCTTATACATTTATATATCATACTGAAGTGTATATGAGAGTTGAATGTGTTTTGAGATTCATACCTTTTGACCTTAAATTGTATATGAGATTTGTATACAACAATATAAATTGTTCAAATGCATATGATTATTTATCTTGAATCTCAATTACATTATTTGTAAAAAACATGAGCATATGAAACAGTAAAGTATATGAATGCTTATTTTTGTATCTGAGTATGACACATACTAAATTAATTGTAATGACCCTTCCGGTCATTTCCACGGTTAAGTTTGAAGTCAAGCAAATCGACAAAAGTTATAGTAAGTTCGTTAACAAATTTTCTGAACTTTGGGTCAAATGTGTCATGGCTTTTCTCCCAATATATAAAGAATTAGAAGTCCCCCGAAATACCAAATCGAGGGTCTACGAGTCTAGTTTCCAACGCACAAAACCGCACGTCCAAATAATCTCGGAGCGAAGAGTTATGACTGTTTTACCGCGGTCTGTCTGGCAGAAAACGGGTTGCGAACCGGGTCGCGAATCGGGTCGGGTTTAACTCGATTTAAGCTTCGATTTCACGTTTGAAAATGCCATTTCAGTTCCGAAACAGTGATAAATATAAGGGAGGATCCCGAGAGAATTCTTGAATATCGAAATCGTGCGTAGGCGAATTACGAGCCTAAACTTAAGAACTTTATTAGCATCGTGCGTGTATTTGAAATATTTATTTAAAAGTTGAATTTTGGTAAAAATTATATTATTATTTCCTTTCCAAAATATTTTAAAGGTTTATGAAAAATATATTTGATACGATATAAGTGTATATGTATTTATTTTATAAGGTTTTTATACTCCGTAATATTTTAACGGAGATAGTAAATTTAGTTATGTTAAGATTTATTATTATAATATAGTGGGTTTTATTCAAAATAATTTTCTATGAATTACGGTATATTTAAAATATTATATTTATTTTACCACGAATTTATGCAATACCCGAATATACATATAACGGGATGATAATTGAGGTGTCACACCTCCACTTCCACGTGGAAGTGGAGGGAGCAAACAACATGGATTAACTGCCACAGTTGGCAAGTTCAATGTAAGCATGTGTCAAGCCATTATCCATTAATTTAGCACTTGCTTGGAACGTTGTTACAAATAAATGTTCAGCTAAGATAATTTTGGTAAATGTTTTCTTTTTCTACTAGTTACATAGTCACGCATATATAGGAGTTCAAAAGGAGTGTATTTGGTTCATTGAGGAAGTGTGAATATATCCTTTACTTAATTCTCTATACCAAATATAAGCTATATCAATTATCTTCGTCAAGTTGTTCCGTCTCAAATCCGATTCCAATTCCGATTTAGTTTTGAATTTTCTCGGAGTGGTTCAAGCTTGGACATCGTTGTTCCAGCAGCTTGTCGTCGGACGACAGGTAGGTTACGATTTATTTTCCCTAGACTCCGTATATATAAAATAAAATTGTATTAATGGGCATCCTTGGGTTGGTTTATTAGGTTGGTACCACAGACCTCGACCGCTTTATTCATGTCCGCCTACTTTTGTTCCTCCGTTGCTTGTAGTATTTGCCGTTATATTTTATTTACCCTTGTGGTCCTGTGATGCCTTGTTGACTCTGGAACATAAAAGGTGGGATTTTTGGAATGTCCGCGAGTCCCGGGCATAGAATTATCCTTCTAGACTGGTTATGCTTGCTGAGTAGCTGTGGGCTTGTGTAGGGTCGATAGGCTGATTGTAAGCTGTTGGGCAGCTATTGTTGTGTGTGAGCATATCATTTCATGTCATTAAAGAGGTTCTATATCGATGTTTTACAGTGGTTTTGGCTCTTCGGGCCTACTGACACTATTTTCTAAACCTTTGCATGGCCCGGGGGGCCCGTTTTTGATGGAAATGATTTGGAAATGATTGATTTCACTTGTGGTTTAAAATCATCAGTTTTTCGATTATCACTAGACTCGGCAGGGCCGGAGTGCTAGTTGAGTTTTCTTACTACTTGAGATGATTTTTTAGCCTCGGTTGGACCGAGCACCTGAGATGACTTTTACTGTTTAGACCCGGAGACGCCCGGGCACCCTTGGAGGGGTTTTTGAGATATTTTCCTACTATTTTTAGTCCTGGACAGGGTCTGGGCATGCATATTCGAGACTGGTTCTATATCTTGATATTGAGACTGGGACTCTATCTTGATACGTGATTCTGATACTGAGTTTTGGTATGGGGTCGAGGACCTCCATGGACCTTGCTATCCGGGCCAGGAGCTACGAGCTGCGTGTGCCGGAAGAGGGGTATACGGGGAGTAGAGGTATACGGGCAGAGACCTTCCATGGAACCTACCTGCTGGGCCGGATCGGCGCCGGAGGAGGTACATACAGAGATACTATGGCACTTGAGATCTTCATGCATCATATCATTCATGGTTCGAGGTTCCACCCTTGTTTGCTGTTTGCTGATTGTACGCTCCGGTAGTCTGGGATGCCGGAGGGTTTGTTTTCACTTGTGTGTGTTCCTCGGTTGTATGGGCGGCCGAGGGACTGTAGGTAGACTTTTGCTATTTATTTACAGAATGGTTCTCTATTATGGATAAGTATGAGATTGGTACTGCTAGGGTGTTAGTTTCTGGATTTGAGGTTGATGTGGTTAGTTGAGTATTGATTCATGTCTTGAGCATGCCTATTATTATTCTTTCTCCCTTCCTCTTACACTTGAGGTTACCGGTATACCGTCCATTCCGTAAACTTATTTTGTATACACTGTTGTTGCAAGGATTCCAGGTGCGTTGTTTCTTATTTTCACCTGTGCCTTTGGTGTGTATATTCTGCTTACTAGCCTCATCTGTGGTTCTGTTGATTTCCCTCTGGGCTAGTTCCTGTGTACCTTTCGTTGATTTCTGTGACTGATTGCTTCTATTCTGTCTATTACTGCTCTTTTATCTTATATGTGCCCAGTCGGCCTATGATACCTACTGGGTACCTTATGCTTCGCATTTGGTGCTCACCCCTACCCCCTGCATCTTTGGGTGCAGATCCTAGCGTGGGCCATCGCCGCTAGATCGTGTGATTCGTGCTTGGAGATCTGTTGGAGACTACTTCAGGCTGAAGGTGGGCTCTTGGCGATCGGAGCTTAGCTTTAGTTTATCTTTTGCTTCATGTACTCTATTTCCATTCAGAGACATCTGTACACATAGTTTTGGTTACTTGTACTCCATGTATGTAGTTTGGCTCTGTACTATGATACCAGGTCTTGGGGTTGGTTTAGTTTCCGCATATGTATATATTTATATACCTGTTATCTATTTTATTCGTCTTATTCTCTTATTTGTTAGATGGTAGCCCATTACTAATTGTTCTGGGCTACAGGGATTGGTTCACCTACCGGGGGTTGTAGGTGCCATCATGACCGAGAAATCGGGTCGTGACACTAACCCACAATGATAACATTAAAACTTTTTTTGATGTTGTCTGTCATGTTGAACTTAAAGATGAGCGGCGTGGTGCTTCTTCTAATTCCTTTATGGAAGAATCAAGTGGAAAAAAATCTTTAGGCTTCAAGCGCAAGAAAAATTGGAAAAATAATGGGAAGGTAAGGACACCGGAGAAGGACCCTCTAAGAAAAGGAACAAGCCGAATCTGAAGAAGGAAAAAAGGTTTTTCAAGAAGAAAGACAAAAGCAATATGAAGTGCTACAACTGCCATTTTCCAGGGCATTTCGCTCGTGATTGTACCTAGACAAAGAAGGTAGCATTTCTAAACACATCTCTAAGTGCTACATATGTTTCTAGCACTGCTTTACTAACTGAATCTTATCCTATATAGATTGTACACTCAGGATCCACTGACCATGTGAGTCCTGATCGAGAAGCGTTTGTGGAATTTTGTCGAGTTTTACCTGGATCAAGGTTGATATATGTAGGAAATAATGCAAGACTTGGAGTAAAAGGAATAGGCACTTGCAAAGTAGACTATCGTGATGGCCGATCTTTTAGGTTGCATGACGTCCTATATTCTCCAGAGATTCGATGAAATTTAGTGTCAGTTTATGTTCTTCTAGATGTTGGTTTTGATTTGTTTTTTAGTCGCAATGGTATTAGAATTACTCTAGGTAATGTTTTTTTTACAGTTTTGGACATCTTTATGATCGTTTTATAATTTCAGACTGTAATCCTTCAACTTATAACTATTATGTTGTCCGTTGTGTAATGAGATGTTATTCTAGTAATAATGATCTAGATGTTATTACATGGCATACGAGATTGGGTCACATACTGCAAGACCATATGAATAGGTTGGAAAAGGAAGGTCATTTAGGTCCTTTTTCTAAAATTGATATGCCAATATGTGAAAATTGTTTTGCTAGAAAGATTACACGTAAACCTTTTGGAAAGGCTAAAAGAGATGTGTTCCCACTTCAATTAATCCATTCTGATATTTATGGTCCAATGAATGTGAGGGCAAGATCTGGTGCTGTATATTTCATTATATTTATTGATGATTTCACGCGCTTCGGTTATGTCTATTTGATTTCTCATAAATCTAAAGCACTTGAATGCTTTAAAAGATATACGAGTGAAGTTGAGAATCAATTAGATAAAAGTATAAAGATTTTAAGAACCGATAGAGGCCTTGAATATTTGTCAAAACAGTTTGAAGATTTATGTACTGAAAAGGGCATTACCAGACAAATGACTATTCCTTACACACCTCAACAGAATGGTGTAGCTGAAAGAAGGAATATAATACTGTTAGACATTACAAGGTCCATGATGGTACATGCAAATTTACCTATCTCTTTTTGGGGAGATGGGTTATTGACTGCAGCCTACATATTGAATAAAGTGCCTTCTAAATCAGTACCCTCCACTTCTTATGAACTATGGACTGGTCATGAACCAAACCTTAATGATCTACGACCTTGGGGTTGTGCTGCATATGTAAAAGATCATTTTCGTGAGTTTGGTAAACTGAGTCCAAAAGGAAAGAAATGTATATTTATAAGATACTCAAAACACTCCAAAGGGTATATGTTCATTGGTGAATTAGAGGACGGAAGTACTACTGAAATTGAATCACGAGATGTTAATTTTTTAGAAAATGATTTTCCCAAAAGGGGTGAAATAAACGATAATAAGCCTCTTTATGAAATATTGAATTTAGATGATCAGATAATGTCATCGGCCACACTTTATAATCCAATATATAAAGAAATGGTTCCTGTTACAAGTGGGAGTTTTGAATCCCAAAGTCCTATGGAGGAATCTGAACTTCAATTACGTAAGAGTACCAGAAAAAGTGTACCTAAACGATCTTATGAGATTGAGAATTATGTTTTCTTGGTATCTCCTACAGAATTAGATGAACCTAATTCTGTGACTGAGGCTTTGTCGAGTCCTGAAAACGATCAATTGATGAAAGCGATGAAAGAAGAATTAGAGTCCATGAAAACAAATAAAGTCTGGGATATAGTTGACCTTCCTTCTGGGCGTAGAGCTATTAGGAACAAATGTATTCTCAAAGTTAAACACAAATCGGATGGATGAATAGAAAGACACAAGGAACGATTAATGGAAAAATGTTTTACTCAAGCAGCTAGAATAGATTATGAGGAAACTTTTTCACCAGTTGTAAAGTTTACCTCTATTTGGTTACTTTTGGCTATTGTTGCACGTTTGGATCTATAATTACACCAAATGGACGTGAAGACCTCTTTTCTCAATGGAGAACTGAATGAAGAAATCTACATGGAACAACACGTAGGTTTCATTGTTAAAGGCCATGAAAAGAAAGTACGCAAATTGAAAAGATCAATTTATGGCCTGAAGCAGTCTTCAAGACAGTGGTACCTGAAATTTCACAAGGAGGTGATGTCATATGATTTCACCATGATAGATGAAGACCATTGCATCTATGTGAAAAGTCCAATGGAATGTTTGTAATTCTTTCTCTTTACGTAGATGAGATTTTATTAGTCGAAAATTATTTGGATTATGTTAAAACTGTTAAGTCATGGCTTTCAAAGTCATTTGACATTAATGACATGGGTGAAACAAAATATATATTGGGTGTTAAAATGCAAAGATATCGTTCCAAGAAGTTTTTAAGTATATCTCAAGAAACATATATAAAGAAAATCTTGGAATGCTTTTGAATGAATAGTTTCAAGCCTATGGATACTACAATAGCAAGAGGTGAAACTTTAATCCTTGAAATGTGTTCAAAGACTGAAAAAAAAGGAAGACATGTCTCGAGTTCCATATTCTAGTGCTATTTGAAGTTTGATGTACACTATGATGTGTACTCGTCCAGACATTTGTTATGCCATAGGTCTAGTTAGCAGGTATCAATCTAATCCCGCAAGAGATCATCGGAAATCAGTGAAGAGAATATTTCGATATCTGAAGGGAACTGCAAATTATTCACTATGCTATAGTGGATCTGATATACTCTTGAGAGGTTATACACATACTGATTGGGCTGGTGACCGGAATGATAGAAAATCAACCTCTGGTTATGCTTTCTTACTTAATGATCGTGCTATTTCATGGAAAAGTAAGAAACATACTTGCACAGCCTTTTCAACAATGGAATCTGAATTTGTGTTTTGTGCGTCTGCAGTACAAGAAGCTACTTGGTTGAAGAACGTCTTTGAGCATTTGAATATTACAAAGAATTCTAAGGGTCCAATGACATTACATTATGATAGTCAAGGGGCTATCGCATTCACGAAGGATACTAAGTATCATCGAAAGACCAAGCACATTGACATTAAGTATTACTTTGTTAGAGACATAGTAGCAAGAGGAGAAATAAATTTATAATACATTCCTACGCGGGAAATGGTAGCTGACCCTTTTACAAAGGTAATATCTAGAGACCTGTTTGAGAAACATGCTATGGCTCTAGGTTTGCATAGAATGTGATAATTATTTCTGTATTGTAAAATGACTTGTTTGTTATAAAATTCTTATCAATATAAGACTCTTAAATTTTTGTTCATATTTTATATGCATATGATAATGTGTTTTGTTGATAAAGTTTCTCGAACAAGTCATCTGAGTGGCACTCTCACATGAACAGTCAACTCTTACGTCAAGGAACGTGAAGAGATGAGTTCCACCACCATGATAAACTTGTTTTGTCAATCCAGATGGGAGTTTCTCTATGAAAATAAATTTGAGGATCATTGAAGAGTGATGCTCGGAGAAGGAATGTAGAGATGTCTAGACCAAGATCTGTACGATGTTGAATGACTGAAAGAATGAGACACACGCACAAAGATAAGGTGAGAACATCGTAACACGTGTATCATACCACGTGTTCTAAGCGACCAATGGGTTAATAGAAGAATGTATCCCTGCTTATTCATTGTGTGAGACCCTAAAAGTTATATTAACTTTTCATGAAAATACCCTTTGACCTTTGACTGTTTCTAGAAGTTTCAATGGGTGTTGCTAATTTAGCATGTCACTAATAGCCATGAGTGATTTAGTAATGCAGTGCATGTCTAGGAAAGCAGTTGATTTAGAACAGATAGATTCGAGTAGAAAAGGAAGATGATTAGAATAAATAATTTAACTTGTATACACAAGCCGGCTATTACACTCGAGTGTAATTGTGTATATAAAGTTAAACATGAACTCAAGTTCACCTCTTAGAGGATGAGAGATTAGATAAGTTACTACTGAAGTAGTGAATGATGTCTAGGGTATTGTGAGTAATAGTATCCTCATATAAATAGAGAATTATTTCCACATGTGATTGGATTCCTAAGTGGAGCTTGTAAATTCTTATAGGTAAGCTCTTCATGCTCACAGGTCGCACGAACTATTTGTTGTATAATTGGATGTATTTTTAATGTTGTATTGGCTTGGGTCTTGTCCACCATTTGCAAAGTGGGAGATGTAAGTTTTTGGTCATGGGTCGCCCATGTGGACCAACCTGACCTGACCATATCTAACCCAACCCGACCCAATACCTTTTTTGGAAAACACATGAGATTGAAAGTTATCACAATTTGAAAAAGAAGAGAGAACAGTTACCATGTAACTGTTCAACTGCTACAACCTCTTCTTTTATATTGTGTGTTTCTCCATCAATAGAAACAAAAGAAAAGGAACGGAGAAGGTAAAGCAAAAGAGTAAAAGCCAGAAAACTTTTTTCAACTTCCACATTAACATTACAACCAAAGGGGAATTTAGTTTGTGATATAGACTTTGTTTCCTAGTGATTCAAAGTAGGATTTGGAGCAACTCTTCTGGTTCGTGAATTTCATTCCACTGCAACAATAAAAGGTACACAAATCCTGTACCGAATATTGTTTAATTTCTAACAAAAACGATGGAAAATCATCCCAAGATGGATAAAACTTCACACCCACGAACATGCACAAGCTTAGGGGACAGAGTCTATCACAAAATCCAAGCTTTGGATAAGCATCAATGGAGGAATTAAGAGAAAAACTGAAGAAGACAAGTTGGGGAAGATGACTTACCAAGAGGCGAAGAACTACGGATAATCGACGAACAAATAATTCCCCAAGGTTTAGAACTGAAATGGAGCAAAATTATGGAGAGAATTTTGAGTTTTAGAGTGAGAAAAGTGAGGAGAAGGGATGGAAAAAACGAAATGACAGTAATAAATAGCTGTTGTCCGCAGCTGATTTTCTGCACTTTTTCGAAAACTCAACGGGGCATTTCGGGCATAATCGGAATCTGATATTCAAAAACAAATAGTTATAATAGAGTGAAAACGACGTTACAGACTCAACGGAATCGATAAAACTTCCATACGTGGTCATTTCAGAGAAATGTTGACCCAAGTCAACACTAACGAAAAGGAACTCAAAGTCTCAAAATGAGTCTGACTCACCTGGAACCCAAACCAACCATCTTCCTAGCCCAAACTCAACATTCTGGAGCTGATGGAATTATCGGAATTCGAATTCGATACTACGATCATAAAAAGTCAGCCGAAGTTACACTTTCAACTCTAAATGGCCAAAAAACTGAGAAAACCACACAAAACCCATACCGAGCCCCTTCAGGAAGTGTGCGGGGCGATGTGCAGTTCGCACATCGCAATGTGAGTTTCGCACACCTGCTTCAATTTGATCACTGACTTCAGCAACATTAGTGAGCTTTGTGCAAAGGTCGTGCATTTCGCACCACTGCAACAATCAAAGGTACACAAATCCTGTACCGAATATTGTATAATTTCTAACAAAAATAATGGAAAATCATCCCAAGATGGATAAAACATCACACCCAAGAACCTGCACAAGCTTAGGGGGCAAAATCTATCACAAAATCCAAGCTTTGGATAAGCATCAATGGAGGAATTAAGAGAAAAACCGAAGAAGGCAAGTTGGGGAAGATGACTTACCAAGAGGCAAAGAACTACGGATAATCGACAAATAAATAATTCTCCAAGGTTTAGAACTGAAATAGAGCAAAATTATGGAGAGAATTTTGAGTTTTAGAGAGATAAAAGTGAGGAGAAGGGATGGAAAAAACGAAATGACAGCAATAAATAGCTGTTGTCCGCAGCTGATTTTCTCCACTTTTTAGAATACTTGACGGGGCATTCCGGGCACAATCAAAAACTGATATTCAAAAACCAATAGTGCTAATAGAGTGAAAATGACTTTCCGAACTCAACAGAATCGACGAAACATCCATACGAGGTTGTTTCGAAGAAATGTTGACTTAAGTCAACACTAATGAAAAGGAACTCAAAGGCTCAAAATGAGTTTGACTCACCTGAAACCCGAACCAACCATCTTCCTAGCCCAAACTCAATATTTCGGAGCTGATGGAATCATCAAATTTCGAATCTAAAACGTCGATCATCGAAAGTCACCCGAAGTTATATTTTCAACTCCAAATGGCTTGAAAAATAAGAAAACCACACAAAACTCACACCAGAAGTTCTCAGGCTTCAACTAAAGGTCTAACTAGACCAAACTCATCGCTCCAGAGATAACAGAATAGTCACAATTCAATATCGAGCATGTTAGCTAAGAATGTTGACTAAAGTCAATGATATTCTAAGTTTAAAGCTCCAAAACAGGTGAACGGCTAAAATGACCAAATGAACAACCAAGGCATTGAACTATCGGTCCCAGCAAGCCATAAATGACTTGGGGCCGCTATAGGAAGGTTCTAACAGTGCAATAATTGCAAAAACATGAAGATGACTGCAAGGGTTATCACACACCCAACTTGAGCACATGAGCCGTAGGCAAGGAAAGGTTGAAAAGCGACAAAGGAAGTTTAGAAAGCATGAAAAGAAGAAAAGAAAGTTCTTGAATAAGATGATAAATAGATTGAAGTCTTTTTGTGGATCGGGTACACCGAAGGATAAGGATGAAGAGAGACTTCAGTGTCCCTATTTCTCCAGTTCAGATTGAAACACCTCATAGAGCCCCCTGAAACTTATCTTTTATTTTGATGCAGTGAGGGCACTACCCTATCTTAGTTGGGGGTGGCGTGTTGGATCGCACTCTATCTAGCTTAGCTTTCTTTATTATTAGATATTATTGTGCTCTCGCCAAGATTGTTTTGTCATTTTAGATACTATTGTTCCCTTATCGGGCTTCTTTTGTTTGTTTGGATATTTTTGTGCCCTTGTCGGGTGTGTTTTGTGGATTTAAGCCCTTGTTGAGTTTTTTATTTTTTGTGGAAGAAGTTAATGCTTTAGATCTTTAATTTTCTTTACTTTTAGCTTCTTTAATTTCTTTTATAGTTAGTTTTTAGGATATTCGAAGCTAGGGGAAGTTTGAGTACTCATTAGGCTAGAGAGAACTTGTCTGAGCTGGGAGCATTGTATCGCACATGTCGACATGCAAACCGCACGAGCTTCATACATGCCCACTATCTAGCTTGTGCATTGCATGTGCGACCTGCACTTTGACATATGTGAATCGCATATGCCTGTGTATTGGGATGGTTGTATTGATAAACCTTGAGTAACCATATATATTTAGATAGATGAATTGGCCCAATGATGGACTGAGTGAATTGGCCCAAGGGAACAATCGTCATCTTTTGAGGTTTTGGTTACAATTGACTTGTTTTGTACTAATGAAGTTAGTCTTGCATGCTAAGTGTAATTGTTATACCCTTCTAAATTTTTATTTTTTTGGTGAAAAATGAATGGGAAAGAATGATGTTTGTGACAACTCCTTTAATCTTTTTGTGACTCTTAGCACATTAGTGGTGATAATTCGGAATTTGAAAATGTGTCTCTTTTAGTTCTTGTTTAGGAGGTAAAAATTGACCCTTCTTGAATGATTCGCATGCCATGTGTGGTGAGGAGTAATTGAATAACCCTTGTGCTTGCTTGTGTTAACTAGAACTTGCTCGATTAGTCGTTTAATGTTAGTCTCAATTGTGTTGGTTGGAGATATGATCTTAAGCCTTCTATGTGATTGTTGATGCCTACTTAGCCTTAAAGTCCACCATTGCACTCAAATTGTATCATTAGTCACCCCTCTTGATTCTAATACCTTTTGTTTGGCAACCTCGTTATAAGTCTTGAACCATTTTGAACATGAATCTCTCTCTTGAACCCGTCCCTCTTTGAACTCTACAAGTGTGGAATAAGGGATAAAAGCCTAAGTTAGGGGGTTGATTAAAGGTACCTTGGAGGAGTGTTAAATGAGTTGATCATGGTTTGTTGCCTAAAAAGAATTGTCAAAAATAAGGAAGAATATGAAAAAGAAAGGAATGAAGGAAGGAAAATAGAAAATGAAAGAAAGGGAATGAATCCTCCAAGTTGAATAAAATGATAAAATTTGAGCCTCAATTGAAATGAGTGAAATAGTGCCTTGTATTGAGTGAAAATGAAAAGAATTGGCTTTGGTTTCAAACTGAAAAAATGTTGTGTGGAGTTTAAGGAAGATGTAGTCACTTAAATCCAAATGTATATCCTACCCTTACCCAAGCCTACATTACAAGTTTAGAAAAGCCCTATGAGATCTCCGATCGATTGTTTTTGAGCTAGCGGCAAATGAAAATAAGGGCAAGCCTATGGTTGATACTTGTTGGTACTTGAATATCTTTCTGAGTGTGAGTGTTTGTGTATTTATCACTTGTGATTGTCTGTCACGACCCAGTTTCTCGGTCATGATGGCACCTACAAACCCCGGTAGGTGAACCAATCCCCGTAGCCCAGAATAGTTAGCAATGGGCTACTATCTAACAAATAAGGGAACAAGACGAAGAAAACAGATAAAAGGAATATAAATATATACATATGCGGAAACTAAACTAAACCCCAAGACCTGGTATCATAGTACAGAGCCAAACTACATACATGGAGTGCAAATAAACCAAAGCTATATATACAGATGT
>QJPP01005588.1:0-60078 GCA_003996215.1 Jaltomata sinuosa
AAAAACCTACCCAATGCCTTCTGCTCTGACTCTGTCATAGCTGGGCGAGGAGCAAGAGGCTGTGCAACAGATGGAACCGGAATAACCTCCGCACGGGGAGCCATAGTAGCAGGCTACGCTCCTGAGCTCTGTGCACCCAGGGCTGCCCCCTGAGCGGATGTCTACGCTACCTCAGAAGGCCGCTCTCCAATCATACCCAAAAGCTGTAATAGTAATCCTCGAATATCTGGAGATGGAGCTGCGGCTGGAGCTGGCACAGAAGTTGGCACTGGAGCTGGTACTGGTGCTGGAGCTGGTACTGGAGCTGGCGCTGGAGCTGGTGGTACCTGGGCTGCCCCCCGATCCACATGTTGCTCGGGCTCTATCTCCACCCTAGAAGCTCTAGCAGGTGCCACTGATCGAGGGCGTCCTCGACCCTTAGCTGGAGTGGGAGGCTCATCTTCGCGTGATGCCGATGATCTCGTACGAACCATCTGCGGAAGAATGAAGTAGAACAAATGAGATTTCCAGAAACTTCAAGGGTACAACGCACGACACAGAAGCAATGAAAGAGTCCAATTCCTAAAATGTCACTGTAGCCTCCCAAAGATTGAGTACGGACGTCTCCGCCCCGATCCGCAGGACTCTACTAGACATTGGCTCCTATACCGATGACACCGGTGAACCTAAAGCTCTGATACCAAGTTGTCACGACCCGATTTCTCGGTCATGATGGCACCTACAACCCCCGGTAGGTGAACCAATCCCTGTAGCCCAGAACAGTTAGTAATTGGCTACTATCTAACAAATAAGAGAACAAGACGAATAAAATAGATAACAGGTAAATAAATATACACATATGCGGAAACTAAACCAAACCCCAAGACCTGGTATCATAGTACAGAGCCAAACTAAATACATGGAGTACAAATAATTCAAAACTAATATCACGAATGTCCTGAATGGTAAATAGAGTACATGAAGCAAAAAGATAAATAAAGCTAAAGCTCCGTCCCAAGAGCTCACTCAGTTGAAGTAGTCCCAAACAGTGATGTAAATATTTTATTCTACTCCTAATGTATCTGCAGTCTGCTTCTTCAATTTTTTATTATTTTGAACTAAATGGTTCAGGTAGTTTGTAAATATACTGTCTGTTCCTTACTTTCTTCTGTCTTATAGATCTTTATATAATTTTTTAAATAAGCACATCTATACTCGTCTAATAACACATGTTGCAATTTCTAATTATTTAAATTTCTATTTAGACTTTTTCTTATTTTTCTTCATATTCTCTCATCATACTACTAAATATTCTTATTGCGTTTCATATTTTTGTAGTACTTATCATGTGTGTTGCTGTTTTGCCACTCACTGTTGTCTTATATTTCTTAACGTCTTTATACTTTTTCTGTTAATTAATAACATAGTTTTACTGTCTATTAATGTCTTTCTATTATCCTGGTGCTTGTCATTTGTTTGTGTCTATAATTGTTATTGCTATAATATGCCATCATAATTGTAACTTATTGTTTTGTCACACAATTAGATCTAAGAAGTTAACGTTCTATGATGGAGTTGGTGTCCATTTTTCATTATATCATTTTTTCCATATTGTTTCTTGTCTATCTGAGTTTTCATAACTTTTCGTATAGTATTTTGGACCTGGTCTAGGGTCTCTTTTTCTTGGTGTACTAGGTTTTTCTTCTACTTTACTCATGTTTATTTCTATGTTTTCATCATTTTCTATATCTTTTAATAATTCAGTGTATGTTTCACTTGCTTCTGAATTTTGTTCTTCATTAGTTTCATTTATTTCATCTATTCTTAATTATGGTAAATTATGCTCTTCATTATCTTCTTTTAGTTGTAATTTTTCTTTAAATGATCTTATTTCATTTTGTAATTTTTCTTGTTGTTCTTTTTCTTTTTGTCTATTTTCATATATTTCTTTTAGCATTGCTAGTTCTTTTTCAAATTCTAATATTTTTGTATTTTTAATACTTTCTATTTTCTGTACTTCTATTTTTGCTTCTTGTTTTATTTTATTTATTTCATTCTTTCTGTCTATCTCTTCGTTTTCCTTCATTACTCTTATCATAGCCGCTAGCTTAGGTATGTATTCTCGTACTTGGTTAACTAACCCTAAAAAGGATTGTAGTTTCTTTTTTGTGTCAAGCATTTCGTCTAATTTAATTATTTTTTGTACTATATGTGTTTGCATTTTTATCCCATTTTTATCTATTTGTATTACTAGAAATTCTATTTGGTTTTTCATTATTTCTGCTTTCTCTTTGCTTAGACTTATTCCTGAAATTTCTATAATATGTATAAATTTTTCTAATAATCTTATATGTTCTTCTTGTGTTCTGGAGTATAGTAATATATCGTCTATATAGACGATATATAGTAAAACATTAAAAAAGGACGTAGAATACCATTACAGAAAAACACATATTTCTTTTAGCATTGCTAGTTCTTTTTCTAATTCTAATATTTTTGTATTTTTAATACTTTCTATTTTCTGTACTTCTATTTTTGCTTCTTGTTTTATTTTATTTATTTCATTCTTTCTGTCTATCTCTTCGTTTTCCTTCATTACTCTTATCATAGCCGCTAAGCTATCTTCTAATTTAGCTGATTCTCTTTCTAGCATTAGGTTTAGAGTTTCTCCTATTTTCTTATATCTTCTTACTAGATTAGAAAGTACTATTTTTATTTTTATTCCTTCTAGATTTTTGAAGGTTTTTTCTTCTATCACATATTCTTCCTTATTCATTTATAATTTGTGTTGTAATTTATATGTTAATTTTTGTAGTTCTATGTATAGGTAGAATATTTCCTTTCTTTGTGCTAATATCGATTTATGGCATACTCCTGCAAATATATTTTCACTAAGTCTTTGTTCTCTATGTGTAATTTCTCGTCTTTTTTGTTCAATTATTTCTGTTAGTTCTTCCTCGTACTTGTTCATTAAATGTCTTATTATAATATTCCTTTTTTAAAGGAATCAGTCTTTGTATTTCTTTTACACTTTCCATAATATATTCAAGATATTCTATATCTTGGTTTTTTTTATATTCCTCTATAATATCTTTTATTAAGTTATTTAACAAATTTATGTTTTCTACAGTTTCTTTCCAGTAACTTAAATATTCGTAATTAATCATTAGTCTGAATATACTATTTCTAGATCTGAATATATTTCCCAATCGTCATCTATATTTAAATTGTCTAAATCAATCTCGTACCATTGTTGTTCTAATAAATCGTTTATTTTATCAAATATCTTTTCCCATATAGTTCTTCTTAATTCTATTATTTTTATGTCTTTTAGTGCATATAGAACTAATGTTTTATAGTTATTTACCATTTCGTTATGTAAACTAGTCATTTTATGATGCTTTTTATCAATTATTCCCTCTAATCATATTTTATGATAGGATATTTTTTATATAAGCTTACTATAAACTGGATTATTCTAGATCATGTTTATTCGTCACTACTAGCATTGTACTAAGCAGATACTTTTCTTCTTTAAACAGTATTTCTCATACTTTTGGTACTCCCTAACACGGCTTCTTGCCTCAACGGTTTCCCTCTCATGATAGTACTGTTCTTAGAAGTTTTTCTCCCTTTTCCCATTTGCTAGCAAACTATGTAACATGCTTTGAATAATTCCAATATATAGTAACTAATATAAAATTTACTCTACCATAATCATGATTATCAGGAATATATGAGTTTAGCTACGCATATTCATATGACAGTATATAGCAACATAAGTATTTCGGTATACCTGCACGGTAGTTTTCTCATTGGAGTTAGCTTTTTCCATGATGATTATATCTTTCTATCTAGATCTGATACCAATGTTTGTTAAGTGCGGAAATTGAGAGAATTGAGAGATATGAGAGAGAAGGATGAGTAAGGGATGATTTTATTTATAAGAGAAGTCCCTCTATATATACAAGTCTAAGATGACCTTTCGTCCTTAGAAAAGACGTTTGGCCTTTACTATTTACATTATTGGCCTTTACTATTTGGCCGACACTCACTATTTACTACTTTACATAATGGCCGTTACTTTTACATATGGCCGACATACTTTACATAATAATTATTTCTTTGTCTTCTAGTTATTCCAGCTGCACTTCTGGAATGTAGTTGTTTTCTCCGTCACATTTCGTGCATAGATGATCTGGGTATTTTTGTCCTACTAATTTACAGTATCTAGTCATTATATTTTGTGAAATAAATTTTTTTCTGATAGCCCTTGTGGTAGGTGACTGCTCTGGTTTCAACAGGCTTAGTATCCATTGGCGTAGTTCTTCCATATCTGCTGTCTTTAGTTCTCTGCAATTGGAATATATCATCGTCTGATCTCGGTTGTAGTAGCTCCAAATTGCATTTCTGTTTAGATAATTATTTGATAATTCGTTCAAAATGGTAGATATCCCAATAGTTCTTTTATTTGCATAGAATTCTGGGATATTTACTCTTTGTATTTCTTCTTGTATTTCCACTTTCTCCGGGATTATCATTTCCTTGGTCAAACCTATCTTGATAACTTGTATTATAGGTTTGATTTCGTCGTATAATATCTCCGCAGTTGCTGAATAAAACTTTATATAAAATAAAGTGCATTTAGTAATTCTTTTGTAATGTAGAAATGCTTTGTATAGTTCTGGTATCTTAGCTATTTCTTCACCTGTTATTGTGTATACTGTACTTAACAGTCCATAATTGTAGCAAGTTGCTACTAGATTTGAATTGGTACATGGTTGTGCTATGAGTTTATTATATCCCTGTAGGTGTTGGGTTATATAATCTTCATTCAGGTTTTGGGTATTTTTAGCTCTGGGGTTTAGATTCAAAAAGGTTTGGATTTTGTGTATATTTTCTATATACGTCCTGGTGATATGGTTATATATTTGTTTGTGTGAATCCAAACTGGTTTTGTAGGTATTTACTTGTGGGATAACAAATATATCTTTTTGGGTATATTCTGGAAGGTATGGTTTGAAGAATAGCTTATTCATATTGGTATTTGTATATTTTTCCTTACCATCTTCCTTTTTTGTAGTTGATCCTCCAGTAGATGTACTACCTGCAGCTATATTTAACATCTTGTTATGGGTTTTAAGGTGTTTCCCAACGTCACCTTCTAGCTCCGCATGTTTAGAGTCATGCTGCTGACTTAGCTCCGCATGTTTAGAGTCATGCTGCTGACTATTAGCTGTCTTTTTTAGCATCTGTACTTCGCTTTCTATTTTCTCCATTTTCTGACAAAGTGTTGTCATAGTAGCTTGTATTTTTTCCAATGTATCTACATTATCTTTCTCTGGAGATAATCTGCAATGAGATTTTTGTCAGTCTTGATTACTTCAATCGTAAATGTGAAATTTAATCTATTCAATACTAGTCTCCTTATTTCTTTTGTTGTAACTGAATCTTGTACCTTTTTGGTTATCCACCATTTTACCTGTGTATTGTCTGTTCTCACAATAAATTTATTGTAAACAATATATGGTTCAAAGTTTAACAAACATTTGTATAATGCAAATAGTTCTTTCCTATTTATTTTCCATTTTATTTGTGGTTCTGTATATGATCCTGAGTAATATCTACAATGGTGTTCTATTTTTTCATTTTCATATTTATATTTTAATACTCCGCCGTAGCTATGATCGCTAGAGTCTGTTTCTACTATGTATGTAAATTGTTTATTTTCATCTGAAAAATATAGTTTTGGTAGTTGTTTACACATATTTTAAATTTTCCTTATATGGGGTTTATCTGTGTCATCAAAATGGTATTCTACGTCCTTTTTTAATTTTTTCTGTAATGGCTTTAAATTTTCTGCTAGCTTAGGTATGTATTCTCGTACTTGGTTAACTAACCCTAAAAAGGATTGTAGTTTCTTTTTTGTGTCAAGCATTTCGTCTAATTTAATTATTTTTTGTACTATATGTGTTTGCATTTTTATCCCGTTTTTATCTATTTGTATTCCTAGAAATTCTATTTGGTTTTTTATTATTTCTGCTTTCTCTTTGCTTAGACTTATTCCTGAAATTTCTATAATATGTATAAATTTTTCTAATAATCTTATATGTTCTTCTTGTGTTCTGGAGTATAGTAATATATCGTCTATATAGACTATACAATTTTCTAGCTGGTTAAAGTAGTTATCCATAAAGTGTTGGTATCTACCTGGTGCATTTTTATATCCAAACGGTAATACGTTCCATTCATAGAATCCTTGTGGTACTGTAAAAGCTGTTAATTTTTTAGATTCATCTTCTAATTTTAGGTGGTAAAATCCTGATTTACAGTCAAATTTACTAAAATAATTATATCCTTGTATTTGTCTTATTTTTAATATTTTATTTGGTATTGGGTAGTTATATGTTTTGGTTTTTGCATTTAAATTTCTATAGTCTATGACCATCCTAGTTTTTTCTCTTTTTTGTTCACTATGTTTATTTACTATGAATGCTGGGCTAGAATGTTTGCTATTACTTTCTTGTATATAGGTTTTTTCTAGTAGTTCATTAATATGCATTTTAAATTCTTCTAAATCATTGAAATTATATTTTAAAGGTTTTTGGGTTATAATACTATTTTCCTCTATTAGTTCTATTTTAACTTTTATTTTGTGGTTTTCCCATCCTTTTAATGGTTCTTCACTATACAGTATTTCTAATTTATCTTGTATTATTTTTATTTTGTTTATTGAGAATATGATTAATTCTATTTTATGATCTAACTGATTTGTGTTTTCTAATTTTTGGTTTATTTTTTCACTTCCTTTTATCCATTCTGTTGCCTTCCTATTTTTGTTATTAACCCTTTTTGCTCCTACTTTGTTGGTGTTGTGAACCACCAATGCGTTTTCGTTATTGTGTGTGGATATAGGTTTTCTAAAAAAAGCATTCCTAATAACATATCTTTTGTTGTTAGTTCGTAATTATATACTTCTCCTATTGTTAGTATTTTATCCCATATTTGTATTTTTATATTTTTTGCTTTATGTGTAATCATACTTCCTTCATTATTAAATCCTGTTACTACTATTGGTGTTCTTAGCTTTTCCCATTTTTCTTCTGGTAAACAATTATATTTAAATATATTAGCTTCTGCTCCTGTATCTATCATTGACGTATAATATCTATTATTATATCCTTCTACAATTATTTTTGCTAGTATATATATTTTCATTTCATAGTTTTCCTTTTTAAACTCTTTTTATTATTATTTTCTTATTATCATGTGTTATTATTAATTGTTTATTTTCTATACTATATGGCTTCATTTTTTCTAACCATTTTATTCCTAATATTATATTTTTTTCTTGGTGTATTTCAAATTTTATTCTTATTGGTATTCCTCCTATAATTATTTCCTTTTTTTCTATTTCTTTAGTATTTACTAATGTTTTTGGTAGGTCTGGACATGACTGGTTTTTTACTTTTATCTTATCTTCCATAACTAATTCCCTTGTTATGTTATTTTCTTCTTGTCCTATATCTATTAATATTAAACATTTTTGTTGATTTATTATTCCCGTTATATAGTATTGTTTTAGTTCCTCTTTTTGATGTTTTATCAGTCTTGTAGATGATTCTTGTATTTCTGGTTCGTAGTTTATACTTGTGCTTTCATATCATCTGCTACCTGATATGCTTAATCTTGGTTCATAGTTTATTCTTTTAGATGTACTTAATCTTTCTTTTACTATTTCTAAATCTTCGTCAAAATCTATTTCTTTATAACTATATTCATTTTTGTCTATCAGAGTAACTATCTTTTCAAAGGGGTTTTCTATCTTTATCCTATTTATTTTATTTTTTGCTGTTATTTTATGTTTGGTAGTTAATACATACAAATTTTTACATCTTGCTGTAAATATTTTACTGCCTGGGGCTAGTTCTATGTCATGACCCGATTTCTCGGTCATGATGGCACCTACAACCCCCGGTAGGTGAACCAATCCCCGTAGCCCAGAACAGTTAGTAATGGGCTACTATCTAGCAAATAAGGGAACAAGACGAATAAAATAGATAACAGGGATATAAATATATACATATGCGGAAACTAAACCAAACCCCAAGACCTAGTATCATAGTATAGAGCCCCAACTACATACATGGAGTGCAACTAATCCAAAACAATATATACAGATGTCTCTGAATGGTAATAGAGTACATGAAGCAAAAGATAAACTAAAGCTAAGCTCCGATCGCCAAGAGCTCACCCTCAGCCTGAAGTAGTCCCCAAATGATCTCCAAGCACGAATCACAACAATCTAATGGCGATGGCCCACGCTAGGATTCTGCACCCAAAGATGCAGGGGGTAGGGGTGAGCACCAAATGCGAAGCATAAGCTACCCAGTAGGTATCATAGGCCGACTGGGCACATATAAGATAAAAGCGTAGTAATAGACAGAATAGAAGCAAGTAGTCACAGAAATCAATGAAAGGTACACAGGAACTAGCCCAGAGGGAAATCAACCGAACCACATGTGAGGCTAGTAAGCAGAATATACACACCATAGGCACATGTGAAAGTAAGAAACAATGCACCTGGGGTCCTTGCAACAACAGTGTATACAAATAAGTTTACGAAATGGACGGTATACCGGTAACCTCAAGTGTAAAAGGAAGAGAGAAAGAGTAATAATAAGCATGCTCAGAGACATGAATCAGACTCAACTAATCATATCAATCTCATACTTATCCATAATAGAGAACAATTCTATAAGTAAATAGTAAAAGTCTACCTACAGTCCCCCGGCCGCCCATACAACCGAGGAACACAAACAAGTGAAAACAAATCCTCCGGCATCCCATACTACCGGAGCGTACAATCAACAAACAACAAACAAGGGTGGAGCCTCAAACAATGAATGATATGATGCATGAAGATCTCAAGTGCCATGGTATCCCTGTATGTACCTCCTCCGGCGCCGATCCGGCCCAGCAGGTAGGTTGCATGGAAGGACACTGCCCGTATACCTCTACTCCACCGTATACCCCTCCTCCGGCACACGCAGCCCGTAGCCCCTGGCCCGGATGGCAAGGTCCATGGAGGTCCCAGACCCCATACTAAAACTCAGTATCAGAATAAAGACCCAATCTCGAATATGCAATGCCCAGACCCTGTCCAGGACTAAAGTAGTAGGAAAATGTCTCAAAAACCCCTCCAAGGGTGCCCGGGCATAACCAGGTTTAAACAGTAAAAAGTCATCTCAGGTGCTCGGTCCGACCGAGGCTAAAAATCATCTCAAGTAACAAGAAAACTCAACTAGCACCCCGGCCCTGCCGAGTCTAGCGATAATCATAAAACTGATTATTTTAAACATAATTTCACTTTCTTGCCCAAAAATATCCACAAGTTAAATCAAACCATTTCCAAATTATTTCCATAAAAAAGGGCCCCCCGGGCCATGCAAGGTTTAGAAAATAGTGCCAGTAGGCCCGAAGCCAAAACCACAGTAATACATGGATAAAACCTCTTTATATGCATGGAAATGGTATGCTCACACACAATAGCTGCCCCGCAGCTCACAATCAACCTATCGATCCTGCACAGGCCCACAGCTACTCAGCAAGCATAACCAGCCTAGAAGGATAATTCTATGCCCGGGACTCGCGGACATCCCCAAAACCCCACCTTCTATGTTCCAGAGTCAACAAGGCCTCACAGGACCACAAGGGTAATTAAAATATATCGGCAAATACTACAAACAACGGAGGAACAAAAGTAGGCGGACATGAATAAAGCGGTCGAGGTCTGTGGTACCGAACTAATAAACCAACGCAAGGATGCCCATTAATACGATTTTATTTTATATATACGGAGTCTAGGGAAAATAAATCGTAACCTACCTGTCGTCCAATGACAAACTGCTAGAATAACGATGTCCAAGCTCGAACCACTCCGAGAAAATCAAAAACTATATCTGAATCGGATTTGGGCTTGAATAACTTGACGTAGATAATTAACTTCTTTTGGGGATTAAACACAACACCAAAATATTTTCCTCAACCTGATTCTGAACCCCAAAATTAATTTGCTAAAGCACCCACTACAATCTCAATCCACTACCACTTGAATTGTCAAAAGAAGTATGCTGAATGTGGTATTTAGGAACGAATTACACAAAGATATCAATTAAGTGCCAAAGTGCTGAATTGAGGCCACCTGTTGGTGATACCATGTGTTGGACTATTCCTCCACTTCCACGTGGAAGTGGAGGTGTTTAACACCTCATCAATTGATCCGTTATATAAATATTCGGGTATTGCATAGATTCGTGGTAAAATAAATATAATATTTTAAATATACCATAATTCATAGAAAATTATTTCAAACAAAACCTACTATATTATAATAATTATTTTCAACATCACTAAATTTACTATCTCCGTTAAAATATTATAATGTATAAAAACTTTATAAAATAAATACCTATACAATTATATCGTAACAAAATATTTTTCATAAACCTTTAAAATATTTTGAAAAGGCAATAATAATATATTTTTTACCAAATTCAACTTTTAAATAAAATATTTTCAAATACACGCACGATGCTAATAAAATTCTTAAGTTTAGGCTCGTAATTCGCCAACGCACGATTTTGATACTCAAGAATTCTCTCGGGAATCCTCCCTTATGTTTATTACTGTTTCAGGAACTGCAATAGCGTTTTTAAAACGTTGAAGTCGAGGCTTAAATCGAGTTGACCCGACCACGGTTCGCGACCCGCGTTCGCAACCCATTTCATGCCCAGACAGTCCGCGGTAAAACAGTCATAACTTTTTACTCCGAGATTAGTTGGACGTGAGGTTTTGTGCGTTGGAAACTAGACTCGTAGACCTTCGATTTGGTATTTCGGGGGACTTCTAACTCTTTATATATTGGGAGAAAATCCCAAAGACAGTTTACCCAAAGTTCAGGAAATTTGTTAAAGAACTTACGATAACTTTTGTCGATTTGCTTGACTTCAAAATTATACGTGGAAATGACCGGAAGGGTCATTACATCATCCACTACTAAAAAGGGCTTTCGTCCTCGAAAGTCAAGGTCAAGGGGGTACCTGAAGGCTCAAACAGCTGCGGATACTGGGCCCGCATATCTCTCTCGGTCTCCCAGGTAGCCTCCTCGACTGGACGGTGCCTCCACTGAACCTTAACAACCGGGATCTCTCGAGACCTCAATCTCCTGACATTTCTGGCCAAAATAGTTGCCGACTCCTCAACAAAGGCTAAACCCTCATCCAACTGAACTGAATCCCACCGCAACACATGAGACTCATCTGGGACATACAGACGCAACATCGAAACATGAAATACAGGATGTATAGCTGAAAACATCGTAGGTAAGGCTAACTGATAGGCAACGCTACCAACCCTCTGCAGAATCTCAAACGGCCCAATGTACCTGGGGCTAAGCTTGCCCCGCCTACCAAATCTTATCACGCCCTTCATGGGCGATACACGGAGAAACACCAAGTCACCGACACTAAACTCCAAGGCACGAAGCCGACGATCAGCATAACTCTTCTGCCTGCTCTGAGCTGCCCGAAGTCTGTCCTGAATCACTCGGACTCGGTCTAAGGAATCTCGAAGCAAATCTGTGCTCTGTGGCCCAGCACTAAAACCATCAAACCAACCTACCGGTGATCTGCAACGCCTGCCATACAAAGCCTCAAAAGGTGCCATGCCGATACTCGAATGGAAGCTGTTATTATAAGCAAACTCTGCCAAGGGAACAAACTGATCCCAAGAACCTCCAAAGTCAAGGACACAAGCTCGAAGCATGTCCTCCAAAATATGAATGGTCCTCTCGGACTGGCCATCTGTCTGAGGGTGGAAGGCGGTACTAAGATGAACCTCTGTACCCAAATCTCGCTGAATAGCCCTCCAGAACTGAGATGTGAACTGAGTGCCACGGTCTGAAATGATAGAAGCTCGGACCCCGTGCAATCGAACAATCTCACGAAGGTAGATCTAAGCTAACCTCTCTGCGCCATAAGAAGTCTGAACCGGCAAGAAATGTGCTGACTTAGTCAGCCTATCAACAATCACCCATATGGAATCAAACCCATGGGAAGTACGAGGCAAACCAACAACGAAGTCCATAGTAATCCCTTCCCACTTCCACTCAGGAATGGGAAGTCGCTGCATCAAACCACCAGGTCTCATGTGCTCGAACTTAACCTGCTGATAGTTCAAGCACCGAGATACAAACTCCGCTATATCCCGCTTCATACCATTCCACCAGTAAAGCTGCCTCAAGTCTCTATACATCTTTGCTGTGCCAGGGTGAATGGAGTATCTAGTACAATGTGCCTCGTGAAGTATCAACTGAGTTAAATCACTAATCCTCGGAACACAAAGGCGACTATCAAACCTCAGAACCCCATCTGAATCTAGAGTAGCCCGACTGGTCTCACCCTGAATAACCCGATCATGAAGGTCACACAACTGCTGATCCTCAAACTGACGGCTCTGAATCTGATCAATCAAAGTAGAACGAACCTCAACACTGGCGAGAACTCTGCTAGGATCCGACAAGTCAAGCCTAACCAGACGGTTAGCCAAGGACTGAATGTCCAAGGCCAACGGTCGCTCTTAAACTGAAAGAGAAGCTAGGCTACCCATACTCATTGCCTTCCGGCTCAAGGCATCCGCTACCACATTTGCCTTGCCTGGATGATATAGAATAGTAAAGTCATAGTCCATCAGTAACTCGACCCATCTCCTCTGTCTCGAGTTCAACTCCCGTTGACTCGTGATATATTGAAGACTACGGTGATCGGTGAAGATATCACAGTGAACTCCATATAAGTAATGCCTCCAGATCTTGAGCGCAAAAACTACCGCCGCCGACTCTAAGTCATGAGTGGGGTAGTTGCGCTTGTGAACCTTCAGCTGCCTCGACGCATATGCTATTACACCACCCTACTGCATCAACACACAACCAAGACCAACCCCAGAAGCATCACAATACATGGAGAAGCTCTGACCCTCAACTGGCAAAGTCAACACTGGAGCTGAAGTCAATAAGGCCTTAAGCCTCTGGAAGCTATCCTCACACTGATCCGACCACTGAAATGGGATATCCTTCCTAGTCAGCATAGTCAAGGGTGCTGCTATGGAAGAAAATCCCTCAACGAACCATCTGTAGTAACCTGCTAACCCAATAAAGCTGCGAACCTCAGTAATAGTAGTAGGTCTAGGACACTCACAAACCACTGAAATCTTTCCCGGATCAACCCTAATCCCATCCTTAGACACCACGTGCCCTAGGAATGCAACTGACTCAAGCCAAAACTCACACTTTGAGAACTTGGCATAAAGTCGATGATCTCTCAAAGTCTGGAGTATAACCCTCAAGTGCTGCTCATGCTCATCTCTACTACGCGAATATACCAAGATGTCATCTATAAAAACTATCACAAACGAGTCCAAATACGGGCCAAGAACCCTGTGCATCAAGTTCATAAAGGCTGCGGGGGCATTAGTCAACCCAAAAGACATCACTAGGAACTCATAATGGCCATAACGTGTCCTGAATGCTGTCTTAGGGATGTCCTCTGCCCTAATCCATGGGGCATCTATGCATGCGGGGAGCATAAGCATAACTGATGGAACATGAAACTGAATACCTAACATGATAACTGGTCTAGATTAAAATTATGGACTCATCTGAAACTCATAATGAACAAGTGCATTCTTAGAGATCGTAATTAACTAGAAAGGACATCAAAACAGAGAGGGGTAACTATATAAGAAAACCATTCTCTTTTAAACTGAACTTACCACCTTGGACTGAACTGAATGTAGGGCCTTTTAGCCTTAGGAATGATTATCGATAGATCTGAACTGATCTGATATGAGGAGTCTCATATATTGAAAGTTAAAGCCACTGTACCTAATATATGAGCACCCTGGTCTAGGAGTAAGAACAAGACTATTCTTGCCTTAAATACTACGGTTCACAACTCTTAAGCTTAGAAACACCTTTCAACTACACTACCTCCTCTGAATACTAAGCTATGAGTCTAACTACCTGTTTTCACCATGTTCAAGTCTATCTTGACTAAATCTCTTACATCTAGAGTTACCTTCCAAGAATGGTATTCCTTCTTATCATGAAAATCAACTAACCTTGAGCTCTAATCAATAGGTCACTAGGCGCACAAAGCAAAAACTGACATGTATTTCATTCGGACTTTCAAGCCTATCACTATGATCACCTTATAGTTGTAGCTTATACTATCCAAGACTTCTCCTCTCTTCCCTAGCATATCTAGGAGCTGTGACTTGAAGAACTTCTACAAAGAGACATACCAAAATTGCTCATCTAACTATTTCACATGAGTAATCCTCACCTAACTTTTCATCCATGCTTACAACCTACTATTTCCCATCTAGGCTACTACTTAGCTTCCTTTACTAACAACTAGGACAACACAATCCAAGATCACTGAGAGAATAGAGTTGGAGCATGAGCATCACGAATGAAGTAATACCGATTGATCTTGACTTACACTTAGCTTGATCTAGCCATTCAAGGTTGGGTTTAAGAAGTCAAGTGAAAAGGGCACGAGTGCCTCACATACTGGACATACAAAGCATGGTTAGAGTAAGGAATTCACAAGCATGAATTATTCGAGAAATTTTGTATGAGCATATACATGATGTAGCATGATTTCATTAGTCATTATGACATATCTTGATAACTGAGTATATAGAGCTGAGCATAGTGTGAGACATGAGCTTTTATTTATGACAATTATCATGGTATAAAGATGGAATTCATAGAATCATAGAGTAAGACTGGAATCGTTGTTTGGAGTAATTTCTATTTGTTCTAAGAACTGAGCAAGGGCGTGAATCTCCATGAAGTCTGTGGGTTTGAATTAAGACCAATGCACTGGAATACAAGACATGAATTGGGTGTTGTAATAAGGGAAACATACTTAAGATGATAGGTTAGAAATAAGTCTCTGCACCCTTCCTAACTTTATTCGGACACCCATTAGCATCACTACCCAAGTCTCCAAAATCTAACTGATTCTGCATCTTACCATCTCCCCCTTAGATTCATGCTACGTTCTAAATTTGTGGACCTCTTGCTAACATCTAAATAGAACTATGATCACTTTACTCTATCAGAGCAAACACTACTCTAGGAGTTAATCTGAACATACACTTCCTTCTATAGTCTAAGGCTCACCCGTACCAAAAAAAAAAATCTTGGCCTCAACCTTTCTAGCTCATATAAGGGTTGTACATATAAAACACAACAATTTCAAACCTATCCCTTGAAATGACATGCCAATTTTATTTGGTTCTAACTCCCAAAGCTCCCTCTTCCTACTTCCCACTAAACCAAATGCGTTAAAGCCTATATCGAGAGGCTCAAAATCATTTATCCTTTTCTGGCCACACACACACACATATTTATATATATATATATATATATATATATATGTATGTATCATTCTAACATATTCACACTTGCTATAACTTATCAACTTAAACTCTTACATTACACTATACCACACCTACCATATAAATCCCACAAAATTATCAGTATCACTCTCATACTATCATCCTTCCATTCACATCCTATATTGTGCCTATACTAGCACAACAACTTACCACTCTTTAATAAACACCAAGGGATGTATCATCCCATTACCCATCTAATAAAACACAACTCTAAATATATACTCCAACTGACTATCATTCTCCATCTAAGCTACCATACTTGTGACTTCATATTTCTAGCTCTAGGTTCGCTCAACTACTAGTAGCTTACAACCCAACATCTATCGTGTGGAAACACTACGCAAGGACCTAGCTACACACTTTACCCTCTTACGAAATATTTAGTAAAAGTTTCTGGGAGAGAATCTGAGATCACCTCGCTGATAGATAATCTGAGATTTACCACTTTTGGCACCTCATATATGAGGTATAGAAAGCAGAACTAGGAACAACACATAAAATTAGAGGATAAATAGAGTTAAAATCTATCACACGACATTGATCATGAAAGAAGTGAAGTCTTTCCTAAAACATCTCATAGCCTCCCTCTCATAGATGTGGCATGATTTACACCTATGAAAGAGACTCTACTTGATGCGGCTATAAGACACCCTATGACTCTTGAACATGTTGCCCTGATCCCATGTTTGTCATTCCCCAAGGATACCCCTTAGATGTAACACGGGACTTGGGACCACAAGTGCCCCAAGTTAACCCTTGGTCATAGCATAACATAGGCATGCAAGAGGAAACATAGCAGAAGCATAAATATAAAGCTAGGCAACCCAATCCATAAATGATGTAGTCAATGATAAACGTAATCCAAAAGAGAGAATCGAATACTATCTATGTCTGAAAAGCCTCTACACATGACATAAGGAGTTGCTAGGACAAGACCCTGGCTAAATCAAAGGACGAAAGTAAATAGCCATACAGAATACAAAGATCATAACTGTCCCTCTAATAATTAGGAGTCACCAACACTAACTTGAATGGCCTACGGTCTCTAGCCAGGTGTCTGAAGGAGGGAACCTGAGTCTGCAACATAAAGAGGATGCAATGCAAAATATGCGTCAGTACTACAGGATGTACCGAGTAAGTGATATATGCATAATCATGATGAAAATATTACTTCGTACAATAAATAAATAGTGAAACTAAATATCAATATATAAGGCTTAAAACGTTAAATAAAGTCAAGATTCAAAGTAGAGTTTCATATAACTTATTAGCTTGTAAATAAACATGCGGGAGTTTCTCTTAACCGACATAAACCACGATGAGCTACATGGAATCCAGTGTCATGCACCCACACTGAAAAGGGCTGTCCCAACCAGCCAAGGTTTGAAACATGTCATAAGTATCTTGTCATGGGCCACAGAGAGCAACCTACGGTGGAAACGTAGTTCTGGATTTGGATTATCTAGAACCCTCATCGCTCGTAGCTAAATACTAGTCCAAAAATATAACATGAGGCTCACATAAATGTGACATATCTAGATGTCAAAGCTTGTTCATAAACATATTCATAACCCAGATCTTCATACTACTCACGAATCTTTGTTTTAGGAAAAATGATTCGTGAGCATTAATAAAACATCGGGTGTCTTGTATTGCATAATAATTCATGACTTGAAAACTTGCATGGCCTTAGTTCAATTTCATAATGACATATACTTTCATAAAACATAGGAACTAGGAATGCACTTGCTTGAAATTAATGAAATCATGCTATCAATTTCCTCAAGTTATTTGGATTATTTCATGCATGTAAGGTTTGCTATAATTAGCCTTCAATTTATGAAATAGGAGTTCACATGTAAAAACCCATGTAAATTCATATAATTTAATAGTAAATTTCATAGTAGAATCATAAGAAAATAATTTATAGCAAATCTCATAAGATTTGGGTAAGAACCCTAATTTTAAATTCTTAAAAAATCCATATGAAGAATTGGGGTTTTGGGCATAAGGGTGGAAGAAATCCCTTATTGAATACCCACATACCTGAATTGAAGCTTTCCTTAATTGGGAATTGTGGATGGAGACTTGGAGATGAAATTCTTAGCTTGAAGCTTTGAGAATGAAGACATTTTTCTTCTCTTGGAACTTGATTGAGAGAATGGAAGATAACTTAGGTTAAGTGGGAATAAAACCCCTTCTAATTTGCCCAAAATGACTTAACTTCGAAGTTAAAAGAGTGGGAAATTACCAAAATACCCATGGGAAAAGCATTTAAAAACTTCAAATTTTTTTATCAAAGGCTTCCACGGACATAAATCACGGCCCATGGAATGAATCACGATTTGTGGAATGAAAGTCGTTGTTCCAGGGGACTTTTCAGGGCTTTAAACTGATTTCCATGAGTTGAAACCACGGTTCGTGGTTTGATCCACGACCCATGGATCAAACTCGTGAATCTTAGGCCAAAAATAGAACTACTTTGATTCCATGGATTCAAATCACGGGTCGTGTTTGATCCATGAGTCTTAGATGGCTCTCGTGGTTTCTGTCTGTCATTTTGATAGACATACACATTTTAATAAAATGCTGATAAATTTTAACTCCGGACATATATTAATGAGCGATCAGTGGCTTTGCAAAGAAGATTTTAAGACCTTTAATTTGGTGGGTACTAAGCCAACTAACTCTTTATATTCTAGGAGTTATGATTGTTTGAAGTTGACCCTTAAAGAATTTTACACTAGAACTCAATCGGTAAGGAAGCTTCCAACTCAACTTTGAGCTAGAGGTTCTTTATGACCTTAATTTATATCAAATACACCTTCAAAACGTAAGAATAGGTCTTATTACTTAGATACGTAGAAAATTTATCTAGTTCGGGTCTATCAACATATGAAGGACGGCTCAGGATTGGATTAGGATTTCTGGAGTGTTACAACACCGTGTTACGTCAAGGGGGTAGCCTCGGGGCATGACAAACTTTGTATCAGAGCATCAGGTTTAGTGTCCTAGGGTGTCTTTAAGCTGCATCAAGTAGAGCTTTCTTCATGGGTGTGAAGTGCGCCACACTTATGGGGGAGGAGCTATGAGACGTTATTAGGAAAAACTTGTCTTCATTCTTTTCCTGATCATGCTATAGAGTGTAAACTCTATTTAATATCTTTCTAACTCTTGCTCTTTGCATTTCAGAAAAAAGCCTCCCAGAAGAGCTAACACCATGTATCAGCCAGCAGCTCTAGCAGACCCATTGAATGAGCAAGTCACACATGTCAAATTCAAGGCTGCCTTCAAAGTGCTTGCTCAGGCCATGACCGCCCAGGTCAATCAGCAGGCTGCGGCACTAGCTCTGTCTCATACTAACACTGCTGCAGCAAGGATCCGAGATTTCACTTGGATTGACCCCCTGGAATTTCACTGGTCTAAGTTAGAAGAGGATCCACAGAGTTTCACGATGACATCCAGAAGGTAACAGGTATTATGGGTGTCACTCCAGTCAAGAGTGCAGATTTGGCCGCTGATCAGTTGAAGGGAGTGGCTTACACTTGGTACTAGAAGTGGAAGGAGTCTCGAGGTACTAATGTAGGTCTGGTGAGTTGGAATCTTTTCAAGACTGCTTTTTTAGACCAATTTTTCCCACTTGATCTCAGGGAAGACAAGGTCCAGGAATTTATTAATCTGAAATAGGATTACATGAGTGTGAAGTATTATTCTCTCAAGTTCGCACAGCTATCCAAGTATGCTCCAGCGATAGTAGCTGACTCAAGGGCCCGTATGAGCAAGTTTGTATATGGTGTGTCGGATATTATGGTCAAAGAGTGCAAAGCTGCAATGCTGATCAAGGAGATGGATTTCTCCAGATAGGTTACTTATGCCTAGTAGATTGTGGAAGAGAAAATCAAAGAGAGGGGAGGAGACAGTAAGAGAGCCAGAACAGGTCATTTCAACTACTCTCAGTAGAAGTTAGAGGGTGGTAATCTCTCTCATTTTTATTAGAAGCCTTCAGCTTCGGCTCCATCTTCTGTCAGTGCCCCAATACCTAAATTGAAGAAGGATCAATGGGATAGATCATCTGGCTTTATGTCCCAAGGTATAGTTACTAGCTGGCTCACCCATACAATATGTAAAAGGTGGAGTAGGAACCACTAGGGTGAGTGCATGGAAGGTATTAGGAATTACTTTGGGTAAGGTAAGACAGGCCACATGCTGAGAGATTGCCCAGCAACTTCTGAAAAGGGTAAGGATGTTCTCCCACATAATCAGGTCAGCTCTGTAGCAGCTCTAGCAGGTTGCCCTACTCAGCAGGGTGCCTCATCTGGTATATGTGGTGGTCAGTGCCAGAATAGGTTGTATGCTCTTCAGGCTTTACAAGACCAAGAGGATTATCCTGATGTTTACACGGGTACGTTACAAGTCTTCTATTTAGATGTTTATGCATGCTTTGGTCTAGGGGCTATGCTTTCTTTTGTAACTCCATATAAAGAAGTAAAATTTAGGGTCATTCTACAAATTCTTCCAGAACCCTTCTTAGTCTCTACTCCAGTTGGTGACCTAGTTATAGCTAGACGGGTATACAAAAATTGTCGTGTCATAGTTTCCCAGAAAGTCACCTCAGCAGATCGTGTAGAGTTAGAAATGATTGATTTTGATATCATTTTATGCATGGATTGGTTACATTACTATTTTACCTTAGTCGATTGTAGAACTAGGGTCGTTCAGTTTCAGTTTCCAAATCAGACAATCTTAAAATGGAAGGGTAGTAGCCCAGTGCCTGTTGGTCGATTAATCTCTTATGTTAAGGCCAGAAAAATTATTTCCAAAGGGTATATCTACCATTTTGTTCGGGTTAAGGATTAAAACTTTGAGACTCTAACTCTTGAGTCAGTTCCAATGGTGAATGAATTCCCAGAAGTGTTTCTAGAAGATCTTCTCGGAGTTCCTCCTGAATGAGAAATTGACTTCGGAATAGATCTCCTTCTAGATACCCAACCTATTTCGATTCATCCTTAAAGAATGGCTCCGGCTGAGCTTAAGGAATTGAAATAACAGTTGAAAGACTTTCTAGGGAAGGGCTTCATCAGACCCAACATCTCTCCATGGGGTTCTCCAGTATTATTCGTGCGTAAGAAATATGGTTCTCTCAAGATGTGCATCGACTACCGTCAGTTGAAAAAAGTCATAATCAAGAAAAAAATCCCATCCTTAAGATTAATGACTTGTTCGGCCAACTTCAGGGTGCTAGTTTCTTTTCTGAACTAGACCTCAAATCTGGATATCATCAGCTCAGAGTCAGAGATAGTGACATCTCAAAGACAGCCTTCAGGACTCGGTATGGTCACTATGAATTTGTAGTCATGTCTCTTAGACTAACCAATGCTTCTGCAACTTTCATGGACTTAATGAACAAGGTGTTCAAACAGTATTTGGACTTGTTCATAATCATCTTTGTTGATGATATCCTTGTTTAATCTCAGAATAAGGAAGAGCATGCGACTCATCTGAGAGTTGTTCTGCAAACTCTCAAAGATCGCCAGTTATTTGCTAAGTTCAGCAAATATGAATTATGGTTACATTCTATCACTTTCCTTGGTCATGTGGTATCCAGCACAGGGATCCAAGTGGATTCTTAGAAAATGAAGGAAGTAAAGCACTGGCCTAGACCCACCTCTCCCACTGATATCAGAAGTTTCTTAGGTTTGGACAGTTACTACAAGAGGTTTGTTGAAGGATTTTTATCCATTGCTGCCCCAACGACCAAGTTGACGCAGAAAAAGGTCAATTTCAGTGGTCAGATGAGTGTGAGAAAATCTTCTTAGAACTGAAGACCAGGTTGACTACAACTCCTGTCTTGACTCTACCAGAGGGTTCATATTGTTATGTGGTTTATTGTGATGCATCCAGGGTCAGCCTAGGTTGAGTCTTGATGCAGATGGGTAAGGTCATAGCTTATGCTTCTAGACAACTTAAGGTCCATGAAGAACTACCCGACTCATGACCTCAAGCTTGCAGCTATTTTGTTTGCCCTAAAGATTTTGAGACACTACTTGTATGGTGTTCACAGATCAAAACAGCCTACAGTATGTGTTCACCCAGAAAGAGTTGAATCTTCTTCAAAGGAGATGGCTTGAGTTCCTCAAAGACTATGATATGAATTTGCTCTACCATCTGGGTAAGGCCAATATAGTGGCTGATGCCCTCAGCAGACTGTCCATGGGTAGTGTGTCACATGTTAAGGAAGAGAAGAAGGAATTAGCCAGAGATGTTCACAGGCTTGCTCGTTTATATGTTTGCCTTATGGTCACGTTAGATGGTGGTGTGATAGTCCAGAATGGATCAGAATCTTCATTGGTAGCGGAGGTTAAAGAGAAACAAGATAGTGATCCCATATTACTTCAATTGAAAGGTGCAGTTCATCAGCAGACGATAGAGGTTTTCTCCGAAGGGGGAGATGGCATGCTTCGCTACCAGGGCCATTTATGTGTTCCTAATATGGGTGAGTTGAGGCAATAGATCCTTACAGAAGCCCATAATTCCTAATATTCCATTCATTCAGGTGCCACAAAGATGTACCGTGATCTACAGGAAGTCTATTTGTGGAACTACATGAAGAGGGACATCACAGATTTTGTGGCAAAGTGTCCGAATTATCAGCAAGTTAAAGTAGAACATCAAAAACCAGGAGGTGTGACTCAGGAGATTAGCAATCGTACTTGGAAGTGGGAAGTGGTCAACATGGATTTCATTATGGGTTTACCTCGTACTCGCAGACAACATGACTCCATTTGGGTGATAGTGGACAGAGTCCTAATTTAGCTCACTTTTTGGCTGTCAAGACTACAGATTCAGCAGAGGACTATGCCAGACTCTATATCAGGGAGATAGTCAGGTTATATGGGGTCCCCTTGTCTATCATCTAAATTAGAGGTCCTCTGCTTACATCTCATTCCAGGAGATCATTTCAAAAAGGTCTTGGTACTCAGGGAATCTTAGTACAATATTTAATCCGCAGATAAATGGTCAGGCAGAGCATACTATTCAGACCTTAGAGGATATGTTAATAGCTTGCGTGATCGATTTCAAGGGTAGTTGGGATGATCACCTACCTCTCATGGATTTTGCCGATAATAATAGTTTCCACTCCATTATTCAGATGGCCCCGTATAAGGCACTTTATAGGCATAGATGAAGGTCTCCGGTTGGCTGGTTTGAAGTAGGCAAAGCAGCCTTGGTTGGGCCAGATTTGGTTCATGATGCTATGGAGAAAGTTTAGCTCATCAAAGATAGAATAAAGACAGCTCAGAGTAGTCAGAAGTCATATATATATGTGAGGAGAAGGGACTTAGAGTTTGAAATCGATGATTGGGTCTTTCTAAAAGTTTCACCCATTAAGGGCGTGATGAGATTTGGCAAGAAAGAAAAGCTCAGTCGCAGGTATATAGGTCCTTACATAATCTTGAAAAGGGTTGTTAATGTGGCTTATGAGTTAGAGTTGCCAGTAGAAGTAACAACGGTTCATCCAGTCTTTTACATATCCTTGTTGAAAAAGTCTGTGGGTGATCCGGCATTGATAGTACCTTTAGAGAGTGTATCAATAAAGGATAGCCTCACATAGGAGTATGTTCTAGTTGAGAAATAAGGAAGTCGCATCAGTAAAGGTCTTGTGGAGGAATCAGTCCATAGAGGGAGCTACTTGGGAAGCAGAAGCAGCCATGATGGCCAAGTACCCTCACCTCTTTCCTTTGGATCCACTTTCAGCTTGAGGTAATAGTTCCTCTTCAGTCTCTCAGTTTACTATTTTGTAATTCAATCTTAGTACATTGTTCTATTAGTTATCCTTGCATTTCAGCATATTTTCATACTCATGGGACTCTATTCTGTTAGATATCTGTTTCTAGTATTTGTTTTGGTAGGGATTGCAGCTCTTTCCCACCAAACTCAGCTTGTTTAGTCTTCATTCGAGGACGAATGATCCCAAGGGGGAGATATTGTAACACCCAAAACATCCAAGTACAGACTTAGCTCTGAAAACCAGAAGAAAAATATTTATCCACGACCCGTGGAAGTTTTAATGAGTTGTGGACAGGAATCGTGGAAGGTGATCATAGACTTGAAGAATTTTCTAAGAACCACGATTGGGTTCTACGAACAATGGAAAGTTTCACAGGTTGTGAACCGAAGTCATGGAACCAGACCTGAGGACAGCCATTTCTCTGAGAACCACGATTGGGTTCTACGAATTGTGAAAGGTTCCAAGGGTCCTGAACCCAAGTATTGTGAGTCAGACCCGCAGCTAGACAAAAGGGATAGGAACCAGGACAAGGTTTCACGAGCCGTGGAAGTTTCCATGAGTCGTGGAACCCATTTGTGAAACCTGAAGTGTGAATTTCAGCAATTTTCTTTTATATTTTCCCGGGGGCATTCTAGACTTTTCCCACCTCTTTTAATGCCTAAACTACGTTGTTTTGACTACTCTAAGCCTAATTAATTAGTCAAAAACTACCTAAAACCTCTATTCTCGTAAAAAATCATCAGACTTAGAAAGAAAAGAAGAGAAAGAGGCGACTATTATCTCTCAAGAACAGGCAAAGGTCATCTTCAAGTTCAGCCCCAATAATCCAAAGAATTTCTCCATAGTTTCTTCTCTAGGTATGTGGAATTTCACTAGTGGGTTCCTTTCACCCATTAGGTCCCTAGAATTCAGTCAGGTTCTCTAGTTTCTCCATGCTATATTTAGACCTAGGGTTCCTAAATCTTAGGGATTCTTTGTGATTCGGCTGCTATAGTGTTTATGGTATTAACTGCATGTTTCTTGGAGAATTAGTATAGTTTCATATATAGAACTCAGAAATCCTAGCTTGTGTAAATTTCAGTATTTCATAAATTATGCTTGCTAGGTAGACTAGTCAGACAATCATGCTTCATAATTCGAATGCCATATCTCTCAGTATTTGTTTGTTGCATTCATAGACAATTATCAGTATTTGAACAATCCAACAACTCTGCTTGCATTTTTATTGCTTATATTCAGATGGGAGTAGACTTAGTACCTAGAGGATGACAAGACGAAGGCTTAGCTGTCAGATTAGGCTAAGACCTTTAGTAGCAGTCCCTCAATCCCACAACTACAATGATACCATAAGTGGAAAGAGGGGTCAGCTGTTAGGTTAGGCTGCACACCTCTATCCCTTGTGGACATCAGTTAGTGGATCCATGTCAGACTTGTTCATACCCTTGGCAAGGTATGAACACACTCCCATCCATGGTTACAGGTTGGCCCCATAGTTAGCTTATCTTGGGGTACGCAGTTAATAATATATCCCACAGTCAGACTTATGTTGCATTGACCTTATATTCAGTTATTCAGTTCAACATGCTATATAATCATGATATTTATTTGGTAATTGTATCTCAACTTACTTCTCAGTTTATGCTTTAGTATACATATTCCCATGTTTAGCCTTTTATTGTTCATCTCAGTACATATCTCGCATGCTCAGTACATTCAAAGTACTGATGCATACTTTTGTGCTACATCATTTTATGATGTAGGTTCAGGCGCTTAGCATCTAAATCACGCTTAGCTCAACTTTAAGTCCGTACTCAGCAGCTTCAGTGGTGAGTCCTCATAGCTCAAGGAAGATAGACATGCTTTACTTATCAGTCTTTACATTTCAGTTTCATACTTGTTAGATTTAGCTGGCATGTCCCAGCAACTCACATCAGTTAGAGAATTTCATACATAGACTAGATTCAGTTTGGGTTGTCAGTGTTGTTTTCGGTTATCACTATACTCTTTATATACTTTACATACAGACATGTTTTGGGTTTTCACACTTGAGATATTAAAATATTTATTTTTGCTGCCGCACAATATATGCTTTTAACTTGAAATTGTATAGATGTGCCATGCCATGGGTTAGTTTGGGGTAAGTTGTGACATTGAGCACCATTTTGCATCTGGGGGTAGGCTTGGGGCGTGACAACCATAACCTACCTCATGACCGAACAATAGTCTAAAACCATCACACAAAGGCCTTCCCCCTTCACAAAGACTCAAATCATTGCCACTCATAACTATACATTAAAATGAGACTAATGATATCATATCGATATTTCACAATTCAGGATAGAAATTGGGTAAAAGGATTGACCCTCGAGACCTGTCAAAGAACCCAAAAATTTATTTCACAATTATCTTACATCAATGGTAAGAATCACATGCCCAAAAGCTGGGTGAAGATGGAAATGAATTCAGACCTCAATTGGTCCAAGGAATGTTACTTGATCATGGAAGAAAACAAGGATTTAAAGACCCAAAATGTGAATTAAAGATGGAATTCAAGCTAGAATGAATAAGACAATGTGACGAAGGAGAAAACAAACTTACTTGCACAAATAATCTCCACAAATTGAAGAAGAATCCCCCAAACCGAGCTCACAAAAGTCCTTGGAATAAAATGAAATAAATAAAAAAGTATGTCTTTAAAGACCATTGATCACGACACCTGTGGAACATCCGTCAGAGGAGCGGTTAATTTTTTGCAGGAGCATCTTCCACTTGCTACACCAGTCTCATTAGGATAAAGGAAAATCCCACAGGAGCAGGCTTACAATAATAAAAAAATCCACAGGAGTGGACTGGGGTGCACAGTGCAACCTTCACAAGAGAGAAACTCTGACCGTAGGAGCGGAGAAGCTCCACAGGAGAGGCTCCATCTTGATTTCACCCTCATTTGCTAGAGTGCCTACCACTCCATTGGAGTTGTTTTGCATTAGCAAGACAAGCTCCGTGGGGGTGGTTGCATAAACATCAGGTGCATCAATAGCTCAAACTAAACAATTATGTCCCAAATGAACCCTCGAGATTCATTCAAAACCCTGTGAACACTAACCAAATATGCTACCAAATTGAAAATGACATTTTGGCCTCAACGAAATTAGCTAAATAACCAACCGAGGTAATGATGATGAAATATTGACCAAAGTCAACACTTCAGCTTAAAAAGCTAAAAATCCTCCCAAGAATCCAAAATGAGTATGAAAGTCTCGGGACCTAAACCAATGGACCCCCTAACCTAAAACCCACCTTATGGAGCTAATGGAACTGTCAAAATTCTCATCCGAGCCTATTTTCAAAGAATGTTGACAAAGGTCAAACTCTTCCAGGTTAAAAGCTTTAAAATTGAAAAACATATCCAACACCTGACTGAACACCTTGAGAACCACACCACCCATCACTTCAAGTCACAAATATAGTATAAAAGCTACGAGAAAGGTAAAAATGGTAAAAATGCACAAAAATCCCAAAAAAGACCAGAAGGGTGTCTACATCATCCACTACTAAAAGGAAATTTTGTCCTTGAAACTCAAAGGATGGAAAGTACCTGAAGTCTTGAAAAGGTAAGGTTACCTGGTATGTATGTCCAACATGGCCTATTAAGTAGCCTCCTCAACTGAATGATTCCTCCAATGATAGAATATACTTTGACCTTATCTAACTGAATCAAATCCTATGGAAGCACGTGAGACCTATTGAGAATGTACCGCCTAAACATAGACACATGGAACACAAGGTGAATACATGAAAGAGCTTGAGATAAAGCTAACACATAATCTACACAACCAACACGCTACATGATCTTAAATGGGCCAATGACCCTAGGGCTAAGCTTTTTCTTCCTCCCAAACCTTATCATTCCCTTCATAGGCGACAACAAAGAAACACTCTATCCCCAACCATAAACTCTAGTTCTCAAACACTTTGATCGGCATAGCTCTACTGCTTGCTCTGTGCTACATGGAGTCTCTTTTGAATCACTCATACCCTAACCATAGAATCATGCAATAAGTCAATTCCCCAAGGCCTAACCTTACAGGTATTTAACCAACCTACCAAAGACCTATACCTCTTACAATAAAACACCTCAAATGGAGCCATTGATAAATTGGTAGCCTACCAACTTATTTAGCTCTTATTCATGAATTATTGTCTTGATTTGATGTGATTTAAGAGGATTTTATTACTTTATTATCTTACATGTAGGCACTCTTGATCAATGAAGAAAGAAGAGGATTTGAACCCAAATGAGCTACAAATGGAAGCTAAGTCAAGAGATGACCGAAAAAGAAGAGATTTGTCCAAGATGTGTGACAAGTCCTGCGAGCCATAAGAGAGCACCTATGTTTTATAGAAGCCAGCATATATGGCAGCTGGTGAACTTCCCTGCAACATAGGCACATATGTGCCGCATGTCGCCAAGGGTGACCGCAGGTGCCTATGCAAATGGAACCACAAGTAAGAGATGGATCACTACCTCAAGAAATTTGCACCTATATACCACATGTCATCAAGAGAGGTCACATATGTTATCGCAGATGCCATCACAAGTGTCCAAAAGGGAAAAATCATCAAAAATGCCATTGTATAATTGGAAAGCTTCCAAGACCCTTTTTTGGATCTATTCAAGGAATATATGCAAACTTTTTCCCAATTTTTTGATATAGTGGTTAGAGTACACCTTAGAGTACAAGTTTTCTTAGATTTATTCTTTGTTGAATTGAAAAACACCATTCTTGAATATTTGAGCTTAGAATTGATGATAGTTATTGAAGATGAATGAAATTATTAAAAACCCATTTGGTATATTTTCTTGTTCATTTATTATGAGTAGATAAATTCAATTCTAGGGGTGTGTTCATGATGAGTGTTTGAATTTAGGGATGAATTTTGATTATTTTCAGTTAAAAATTTATTATTATGAGAAAGTCTATCGAATCCTTCATGTTTTAACCACAAAATTAGGGGTTGAAAACATTAATTTAGCTTACTTAATTATGTTCTTGGTTGAAGAAAAAGTTCTATATTGGGTAAGAATTCAATAGCAGGGATTTGAAATTCCCACTTAAAAGTTGAGGCTAGAAGTAGCTTGAATCATCTAATCTAATTGGTTGTTTTGTTGCTCAATTATGGGGTTTGAAAGAGACCATTGTGTATATATGTTTGGTAGATTGAATAATAACTAAACATAACTTGAACCAAGGCTACCTGCACTTTGATAAAAAATAGTTTGAATAATCAACCCCAATTCCAATGCATGACTCCATCGAAAGCACACCCCTAGTATTTTAATCTTGATATAAACTCTTATGTTTATGTCACTGTTTTATTATGATTTGAATTCTCATTTTAAAAAAATTATTCCTTTATTTCACTTTACTTGTGTGAATATTTCACTTGGTCTTGTGAATCAACTTGACTATTAGTAGTTAATCTCCATTCCAATCCTCATGGATTCAACCGCGACTCGTTTTGGATTATTTATTACTTTCCTCGACAACATTGCCACCTTCTTTGGGAGAGTTATTTTAGAAGTCACCAAAAATGGAATTGTTGCCTGGGTTGGATTTTGATTTGCCATTTAATGTCTATTGATTCACATTAGTTTAGCGTCTAGTTCTAATTTATGTTTTTGTTATCTTTGGTGTTGTGAACAAGTTACATATGAGCCACACTAGTAAGCAAGGTAGCGTGGATGGATATATGGATATGGAGGACGAGCCTATTTTCCATGGTGCCATTAGTCTACCTCCCACCATTAGAAATACAGTATTCCACTTGACAAGCACTATGTTGCACTTGATAAAAATCAAATACTTGTACGAAGGACTAGCAAGTGAGGATGCTAATCGGCACATTCAAAACTTTGTAGAGATTTGCCAAACATTTAACATACAAAATATTGGTCAAGAGTCAATCTGACTTTGGCTATTTCAATTTTCTCTCATGGAAGAGACAACCGCTTGGCTAGAAGAGCTCCTCGAGGTCTCCATCACATCTTAATTAGTTGTTTTGGTTCTTGTGTATTAGTTATTCCATCCTAGGGTTGTAATTTTGAGATTACTATGTGTTTCTATGATTCTAAATTGGTGTTTAAGTATGTTAAAGTTAGTTATATTGTTTCTAGCTTGATTACGTTTCCAATGCTTTCCTTCATTCCCTTTTCTACTTGAGGTTACCGTTATACCATCATTTTCACAACTCTCTCTGATATATATTGTTTTTGCAAGGACTCCAGGTGTATTTTTCTTTCCTTCACCTGTGTTCTGTGTTATATATATCTTCTGTGGCTAGTATAGTGTGCTTGTAATTCTTGTTGACTTCTATCCGTGCTAGTTTCTATGTGCTTCCTCTATTTTCTTCTGTGATTGTTTCATTTCTATCTGCTAGTTATTGTTTTTATATTTTATATATGCTTAGTCAGATGATGATGCCTACTGGGTACCCTTTGCTTATATATTAGGGCTCATACTACACTTTTGTATCTTTTTGGTGCATATATTAGAGTGAGCTTTAGTCATTGATCATGTTGAGACTAGTGCAAATTTTGGTTTTCCGAGACTAGGTGAGCGCCTAACGACCAAGGCTTGACCACATCTCATCTTTTGGCACTGTTACTCTTTGTATATTCAGAGAAAATTATACTTATTATTTTGTTACTTCTAGCACTTGTATTCTATTAGCAGATCCTGTACTTTCGATACCAAGTTTTGGAGTTAGTGTAGTTTCCTTGTGTATATATATTCAGGTTGTTGATTCCGCATTATCTTAATCTTATTTTTGCTTCCAGTTATTTTTTCTTCCATTTATTTCCGCTTATATTGTGTGTATTAGTTAGGTGGTAGCCCATTACTAACATTTTCGGGCTATGGAAATTGGTTAGTCTAATAAGGAGATGTAGGTGCCATCATGACCTGAGAAATTGGGTCATGACATAACCCAAGTGTTTTTGAAATATTTACTTTTTTTTTATGTTGTTTTGGTGTGTTTTAGGAATGCATGGAGATTGAAAAAGTGGCTAAGTGCTAAAAACTTTCAGAGAGGACATGCGTCCCACCTATATTTTGCATGTGCCAATATGTGGCATTGAGGTGGAGTCGCACCTCAATGTTAGTGAACTAAAGAAAAAGCATAAAGTTTGAGAAATCTTTGAAGCTATGTGTGAAATTCATGGAAGAACCAACAACACTCATGCACCATCACAGGTCCCAACCAGCAAACTAGAACAAAATCGATTGAAATTGATCATCTGTGAAATGCAAGTGGTGTTGCAGGCGCCTGTATGGCTTTTAAAATTGTTTGACCTACCCATTGACTTTACCTGACTCGGATGCGACCTCTATATTTTCTTCTTCATTAACTCTTTAAAACCTCTCTTTCACCTCCATTCACACTATTACACTCCTAAAAACCTTCAAAAACACTCCACAATCTCCCTCAAATTTCCACACTTTTCTCCACAATATCTCCCTCAACTCACCACCGCACCACCAATCATAACCGCCGCCTCCATCACCCTTTTCCCAGTGAAATTCATGGGTCAACATTTGTGGGTCTGAAAGCTTCAATTTTTCTATGTACACTTCATTATCTTCACTTGTGTTATGCTTCACTACATTAAATCTTTGTTTTAGGTGTTTTTGTATATTATTAGTGAAGTATGCTACTTGAAATCTACCATAGTCTAATTATGTTTGAGATCTGATTTTAAAACACAATTTTGCGTCGTATTGTTGTTACGGGTTGTGAGAAAATTTGGTAGATCGTGTTCTTATGATTATGCATGATTGTTGGTGTTAATTTTAGCCTGCTATTTTGAGTTCTGGGTAAAGTCTGAGTAACTCACTTATTTGTAGTGCATGGTTGGCCCTATGATAGATTGGGTGACATCATTCTTAAGGGAAACTCATCCTTACTACGAGTTTGATTGAAATATTTTTGTGTTGGACTGAATTTGTGAATCATTATGCTCTTGCGTAGTATAATCGATTATAAATTGTCTGGTGATGCTTTGGTTTAGTGGGAGTAGTTCATATCACATTTTCATTTTCCTTTCATGCTAATCATATATCTTGATCTTCCCAATGATAGATGGGGTAACATCCTTCTTAAGGAATTTATTGAGCATAACGTGATTGTGATGATAAGGCCTTGTATGATTGTGAAGTTTTTTGGGGCAGTCTGAGTACCCGTTGAACTTAGAGTTGGTCAATTGTTTGTCATACCATGCCTTAGTGTTGTTAAAATGTGTTCTTACCTATTAGGCACTTGTATACGACAGGTATTGCCTTGTGAAACACATGTGCAACACAACTAAAAATGGGGAATTGAAAATTACCCATTGCTTTTCACCTACATTCCACATGCGTGTCGCAAGTCTTCACCTGCAAAACACAGGTGATAACATAGGTGGAGGTTGAAATTGTCAGTAAACTGCTAAGAATGTGCGACATCACATGCGTTATATATGTCGGCTCATGCAAAATGCATATGTCATCGCATATGGAGTGACCTGTGAATCAGTTTTTGCCTAGCATGTGCAAATTAACATACGAGTCACAAGTCCTGACTTGCGAATTGCATGTGAAATTCACATGCCAGTAGTTAACTTGGTGCTATTTTTTTCTCTATGCATTTAGTTTCTTTTTATTTCATTAACTTCTTGTAGTGTTTTCTTTCATTAGTAATGACAAATACAAAAACATTCTTGTTTTATTTTCTTTTTCACTCATATCCCTCTTGCAGATCATGTCATCAAGCAGGGTAACTTTGGTCGTAATAAAAGAAAAACTCCAGCTCCAAGCACCACCAAAAGCAAATACAAAGGAAAGAACAAAGTTTCCGAGACTACTTCAGAGGTTCCTCCATTTCAGATCAATAAGGAGGAGAGAAACAAATTTTGTGTTGAGGGCATGAAGCCCCTTTATGTCAAATACAAAGCAAACCAGTCATTCACACCAGAGAGAGGCTTCAACTTGGTTAGGCTTAGGGAACCATTTCCCAATATCAATAACCAATTTGCTATGAGTGATTGGTCCCTTTTTCTGGAGGTGCTGGGAGGATACTAATCGGAAGTGGTCCTTGAGTTTAATGTCACTTACAAAGCAAAGCAAGTTTCTATGAAGCATCCGGATAAACCCGATAACTTTCCCTTCTTGAACAATGTTGTGTTTAGAGGCAAACATATTGATATCACTCCTACTACCACCAATTCCATCTATTCGGACATACCAATCACCACAGGGACTAAGTATGCAACAAAAGTTGCTTTGAAGGATGTTTCACTCGATTGGGTCGCAAAGATCATTTCTCCGGGCTAGCCCCTATGGGTTGAATTTGGTGGTTAAATTCCTCACCTGGACATTCACTTTTAAGCCAAGCTATGGTATGATTTTGCATTCGCTTCTATTTCCTCCCCTCAAATAAATTATTAGAAGGTTACCGATGTGGGGGCCATATTAGTTTCTTGCATCATGTTGGGAGTCCATGTGAATTATGGAGAGACAGTAGCGGTGGTCATCAAAAAGAAATATCGTCAACCAAATACTTCAATGCCACATCTAATGCATGTTAGCAAGCTATGTGCCAAGGCCAGGATTCCTTACTTCCCCTATTATAAGTCTATTCCTGCAACCAGGATAGTTGATATTGGTAAGAAGAAGGATGCATATGCACCTAAGCTAAAGAAGAGGAAGTTATAGTGTTTAAGTGATGTGGGGACCTCTGAGGCAGATTTGGACATGGGTGCCTCCTCTCTAGTAGGGTGAGTATTCGGCACTCCTACTCCCGTGGTGTTGAGAAATCCTCTGGAGGCTGCACCCCTTATACCTTCACCATCCCCTTCATCCTTTTCCCCTACTGGACTTCAAAAGCTAGTTTACATGACCTATTCTCATGAGAATCAGTTGAACACATTGGCTAAGAGGCTACCAGGACTTATTCAGAAAGTTATGAAAGATACAATGAAAGATGTCTTGGAGAATCTTGGCAAGCTTTGCAAGAGAGTTGAGGTCATGGAACATATGGTCACTACTATCTGGGCTGATGTGGATAAAGTGAAGCATAAGGAAACCATGACAGCGGCAGACATTAGCGCCCTTGAGAAAGCTATGGCTACACCCCGCCTGACTCCTAGACCAGTGTATGACCTATTTGTTACATTGGAAGGTGAGGATGATACGAATGATGCAGTTATGCAGAAGGTAATCTTAGAGTCCCAGCTGACAGCATACTACCATATAAGAAGAGTAGACTCTAGTTCTGAAGCAGCTACGTAGGAGGACAACTCAGATTAGTGGTCAGTGAACTTTTGCATCTTCCCTCTTCTATTTTGTGCTTAAGAATTAGGGAAAATGCCCTATTTTGGTGGGGGAGGGTGCATTTATTTGGTTCTTTTGTTTTGATATTGCCTTTGTCCGGCCAAGAAGTTATTTTATTGCCCTTGTTGGGACTTGATTCTTTATTTTCTACAATTTGGACCTTGTAGGGCATATGTTTTGATTGGTTTGTTTTTTTTCATTTCCCTCGTCAGGCCATTATTCTCATCATGATCTATATTGTACCCTTACCGGGCTTGTTCTTTTTATTAAGTTAGTTGTGAGATTGTTATTTTGCCAGGTTAGTCCTACACACTAAATTGTTTTACTACCCATGCTTTGCAAATTGCGCTTACTACCTATGCCGAGCCTTGTTCTCCAATGATCCATGAGCGCATAACTCAAATATCATCTTTGTTTTTAATAAACTCCGAGTTTTTTTTTCATACTACAGTTCTTTCTTAAGGAGCAAAAATGTTCTTTTCTTATTTTCTTTACATTATTTTTGTGTCACCTGGTGGCATTTTCCTATGATAGATTGAGAGGAAACTTTCTTATGGGAAAATGTAAAGTTTTAGTATTTGGATTAAGTCGGTGTTTTGCTTATCTCGAATGGAACCACAAAAAAGATTTCCTAGAAAAGAATTTGAAAATTTGAGAAAAGACAGGGAAATGATTTTTGCAAGAGCATTATCTTGTCACGACTTGCACATTCTTCATTTAGATTGATTAATTCACAAATGAGTGTGCGGAACAAGGAATAGCTTGTCAAAAGTCATTTGTCCCAATTAATTTTGAGACTAATTGTGAACTTCTTATGTTGTGATGCCTTGTGTGGTAAGGTGTACTTTATTCTTCTGTATGCATATCATCTAGAACTTGCCCCGAAAGTTATTCAAGGCAAAATCCTAGACGTTTCATGGCTTGAAAGATGACCTTCATACCTTTTCGAATATCCACTTTTCCCAAAAGTTCCCTTAACATTCATACTAGCCAAACCCATTGACCTTTTAACTTTTCCATGGCACCCTATGTTAGACACCTTGACGCTTTGTGAATCCTCTATCTTGGCACCTGTCCTCCCTAATTTTTAGAAATGAAAGTGTAGGCTAAACGCCTAAGTTTGGGCAAAATATGAACGAAAATGGAATGTTGAAGTAGGCAAAAGCGTATGTTTTGTAGTGTATGCATTTAATGTGAAAAAAGAGGAGTTGAGCTTCGATGTGAGGTACCATTCTATGCTTACAATGTTAGTTTCTTCAATGTGTCAAAGAGACAAATAGCTGAAAGAGAAAAGAATAGAGTGGTTATACCAAATAAGCTAAATAAATGGGTGTTTGAAAGAATAGTGTTGGGAAAGCTTGGGTTTGGAGAGGAAGTAATAGGGTAAATTTGAATAAAAAATGAGAGCGGTGCACTTGAATTCTTATGATAGAGTTAGGGAGGTTTAGTCACTTGAGAAAAATTAAATCCTCACCTTAGCCCTAGCCTACATCATTGCCTACAAGTCCTTAGTGATTACGAGCTTGTCAACTCTAAATTAGGGGCGAATTACATGAAGGGAAAGCCTATGGTTTGATGTGTGTGCACTTGAACTTGTTGAGTAAGTGAGAGTCTTTATGTTCTCTTAAAATCCCTATATCATGATTTGCATGATTGTGAGTGGGATTCTCTCTTGTGGTGAGTAGCATTGGATCCTAGAAGTGAACAATAAAGTCTTGATTTCAATTGATAGGAATGAATGAGACAAGTTGTGTGGTGAATATTGAGGCAAACTTTGAATGTGTATGCCAATGACTTTAAAAGCTTGATGATCTTGTTTTGACTAAAAAGTTCCCTTGATTTTTGAATGACAAGTTTTAGTCTCTTGAATTGAGCTTGTGAAGTGAACCATTTTGTGATGTGCTATAGTTGTACCAGGCAGGATTAGTATTTTTGTTTTGAGTCTTTTGTTTATTACTTTCTTCAGTCTTTGAGTCGGTATAGTCCTTTGTGCAATATTTGTGTCGAAGTTTGTGTAAATCCTATGCCTTATGAGTGCTTTGCTTGAGAACAAGTAATAGTTCAAGTTTGGAGGTTTGATAAGTTGGTAATCTACAAACTTATTTAGCTCTTATTCATACATTGTTTTCTTTATTTGATGAGATTTAGCATTATTTTATTTCTTTATTATCTTATATGCAGACACTCTTGATCAATGAAGAAAGAAGAGGATTTGAACCCTAATGAGCTACTAATGGAGTCTAATTCAAGAGATGGACGGAAGAGAAGAGATTTGTCCAAGATGTGCGAGAGGACCAGCAAGCCACAAGAGGGCACCTGCGTTTCACATGTGCTATCGCATATGGAAGTTGAAGAACTTCCCCACAACATAGGCACCTGCGTGCCTCAAGTTTCCAAGGGAGACGACAGGTTCCTGGTGATAGTGCTCAATAAACACTCTCCATGCGGAGGTGATAGTGATCATCAGAGCAAAACAAAATTTATATTCCCAATGGGAATCGGGGTCGATCCCACTGAGAAATGGTAGAGTAACCTATAATATTGTCATATATCAATCACCAAGAGAGTAGTCGTTCAAACAAAAAGAAAAGTAAAAAAGGGGGAAATCAGGGAATTGGGAATCTATAACTGTCAAGCCCCGAGGTTACCCCTTAGATGTAACACGAGACTTGGGAGCATAAGTTCCCTAAGATAACCTTTGGACATAGCATACTCAAGAACAACAAACAATAAGCGGAAGCGTAATAAGGAAATCCAAAGAGGAAAGCATAATCATAGATAGACAAGTCGAATAGGAATACAAACTAGAAGAATACTTAAACACCATCTATGTCTGAAAAGCCTCTAGTACTACATATAGAGTTGATGGGACAATACACCAACTAACTCGACAATCTGAATGAAGGATAGACAAAATATCTAGAAATAAGACCAGTCTTTGAACTATGAGGACTTACCACAGCTGGCTGGATATCCATCTTCGTCTAGCCACGAGCTTGGAAAGGAACACCTAAATCTGCATCACCAAAGAATGCAACAAAAATATGCGTCAGTACTATATGATGTATCGAGTATGTGAGTGATGGATGAACATGATGAAAACAGTTTAAAACATGCTAAAAATGAACTTGCTACATAAAGGAGGGACATGGATAAGTATTAAGATATGAGACATAAAACATGAAATAAAGTTTAAGTTCAAAGTATAGAATCATATAACTTCATAGGTGAAAATAATTATGTGGGAGTTTCTCTTACCCAACATAAATCATGCTGAGCTACATGGAGTCTAGTGTCATCAACCCATACTGAAAAAGGTGGTCCTAACCGGCCAAAGTTAGAACCATGTTATAAGGATCCTTCCATAAACCACAGAGGGCAACCGACGGTGGCAACGTAGTTTTGGACTTGGGTTATCTCAACCCTCATATCTCGGTGCTAAATACTACTTCCAAAACATATAACATGAGCTCATAATCATGTGACATATCTAGATGCCAAACTTGTTCATAACATGTTCATACCCTGGATCGTCATACTACTCATGAATTTTAGTTTAGAAATCAAATCATGAGCATTGATGGAACATCACGTGTTTTGTCTTGCATAATACTTCATAACATGGAAAATTTTCATGGCTCTAGTTCAATTACGTAATACATATATTTTCATAAAACATAGGAACTAGGCATGCACATGCTTGGAAATCCATGAAAAACATGCTATCAAATCCAATTTGCTTAAATCAACTTCATGCATGTAGAATTTGTCATTATTAAACTTCAATTCATGAGGTAAGAGTTCACATGTAAATATCCATGCAAAATCATGCAATATTAATAGTAATTTGATAATGAAATCATGAGAAGACCATATTTAGCAAAACCTATAAGAATTAGATGTGCACCCTAATTTGAAGATTCATGAAATTAAAATTGAATTAGGGGTTTTGGGCACAAGGGTGAAAGGAACCCATTGTTGATTACCCACATACCTTAATTGAAGCTAACCCACTTGAATTGAAAAGATTGAGGATACTTGAACTTGGAGCTTGAGAGAAGAACTTTTCCTTTTTGGGAGAAGAATGAGGTAATAAGGAGAGACTTAGGCTAATAGGGCTAAGAATCGTGCTAGAAATGGACAAAACAACCTCACTTAGGAGTTAAAAAGGGTGGGAAATGACAAAAATACCCATGGGACATAATTAAGAAAAAGCTGGAAAATGGGTCGGCTTCAGGAGTCACAGGTTGGTTCTATGGGTCGTCGTTTGAATCATAACCCGTGGTTCCAAGTCGTGGTTACTGGATAACAATTCAAACTGCAAAAGGACTTTCTACGGGTCAACAGGATGGACCCGTAGAATGGATGAGGGGTCATCATTAGGACTCGTGGTTCCAGGGGACTTAACTGGTCTCTGGTCAAAACAAGACTCAAAATGACACTCTGTCATTCAAACAATGTGTCGTAGAATCTAGTCGTTAAACCTTAGGGACTTACAAACCTTGTGATCTGGTTCCACGAGTTGATAGGAAGGATCAATAGTACAAACCACGGTCCTTAGAACAAACTCGTGGTTCCAGACCAGAGATTCATTCAATAGATGGAAACCACAGTTCCATTTCACGACCCATGGTTTAAACCACGGTCCGTGGTTTGGACCTGTCATTCCTGGAAACATGAAACTTTTCTGAGTTTCAGTCTTAGATAGCTGGTTCAATTTCCGAGGTATTACAATATCTCCCCCTTGGGATCATTCATCCTCGAATGAAGACTAAACTAGCAAAAACTAAAGAGAAAAACACCCCAACCAACAAACAAGCATGGAAATCAAGGAGTAAACATGAAAACTGAACTTTTCAACTTAAAAAATCCTTGAACAAACTTCAAAAACATGAATGCATGCTAGGATCATGAGAGGAACTGATGGAATAGGATCAGAGGAACATACTAAGGAGGAAACTAGTACCTCAATCTGGAACTGAATCAAAAGGAAATAGATGGGGATATTTGGCCTTCATGGCCTCTTCCGCTTCCCAGTAGCTCCCTCAATAAGTTGATTTCTCCAAAGAACTTTTACCAAAGCGACTTCTTTGTTCCTCAACCTCTAAATCTTCTGATAAAGGATCTCTACGGGAACCTCCTCATAAGTGAGATTATCCTTCACACCCAAATCCTCCAAAGGAACAATCAAGGCTGGATCACCAACACATTTCTTCAACAAAGAAACATGGAAGACTGGATGAAACACTTCTAACTCTTTTGGCAAATCCAACTAATAAGCAACGCTACCAATTATCCTCAAAATCCAATAGGGACCTACAAAATGGGGAGTAAGCTTCCCTTTCTTTCCAAATCTCATCACACCCTTCTTGACTGACACTTTCAGAAACACCCAATCATCGACTTCAAACTCTAACTCCCAACTTCTCACATCAGCATAAGATTTCTATCAACTCTGAGCGGTCTTCAACCTTTTCCTAATGAGCTGAACCTTCTCCATAGTCTCATGACCAAATTTGGACCGATCAAAGCTGCCTCACCTACCTAAAACCAACCAATAGGAGATCTACATCCCCAGCCATAAACTGCATCATAAAGAACCATCTGGATGCTAGAGTGAAAGTTGTTGTTGTAGGCAAACTCGATAAGAGGTAAGCGATCATCCAAATTACTTTTGAAATGCATCGAACAAGCTCTCAACATATCCTCCAAAGTATGAATAGTACACTCTGCCTGTCTATCCATCTAAGGGTGAAAAGTTATGCTAGCTTCACCTGAGTACCAAGACCTATTTGAAACGACCTCTAAAACTGAGATGTAAACTGAGGACCTCTATCCGAAATGATGGAAAAAGGAAAACTATGCAATTTCACGATCTCCTAAATGTAGAGTCTGGCATAATCATCTACTGAATCAGTAGTCTTGACTGCCAAGAATTGGGATGACATGGTCATCCGGTCGATAATCACTAAAATGGAATCATGCTGCCTTTGAGTATGAGGAAAACCAGTAATGAAGTCCATATTGATCGCTTCCCATTTTAAAGTGGGAAGGTCAATATCCTGAAACATGCCACCCGGCCGCTGATGTTCCACCTTCACCTCCTGACAGTTGGGACACTTAGCCGCAAACACAGCTATGTCCCTCTTCATACTATTCCACCAAAAGACTTTTCGTAGATCACGGTACATATTGGTGGCACCCGAATGAATGGAATATCTAGAACTATGAGCCTCATTAATAATCTATTGTCTCAACCCATCTACATCTAGGACACATAAGCGACCTTGATAACGGAGCACACCATCTTCCCCTTGGGAGAAAACCTCAACCTGCTGCTGATGGACTGCACCCTTAAGCTGAAGTAAAATGGGATCCATGTCTTGATTTCACTTCACCTCTGCTACTAAGGATGATTCGGAACCATTCTACACAATAGCACCACCTTCGGTCGAGTCCATAAGGAAAACTCCCAACCGAGCAAGACTGTGAACTTCCTTAACCAACTCCTTCTTTCCATCTTCAATGGAAGACACACTTCCCATGGAAAATATACTCAATGCATCCACCACAACATTGGCCTTACCCCAATAGTAAAGAACAATTATATCATAGTCCTTAAGGAGCTCAAGCCATCTCCTTTGACGCAAATTCAACTCCTTTTGAGAGAACACATACTGAAGAATTTTGTGATCCGTCAACACATCAACATGCACCCCATAAAAGTAATGTCTCCAAATCTTAAAAAAGAAGACTAAGGCCGCTAGTTCAAGATCATGAGTAGGGCAGTTCTTCTCATGAACATTAAGTTGTCTCGAGAAATAAGCAATCACCTTACCCTGTTACATAAAAATACAACCTAAGCCAGTCCTGAAAGCATCACAATATACCACGAAATCATCTAGGCTCGCCGGTAAAGCCAACTATGGAGCGGTGGTCAATCTATTCTTCAATTCCTGAAAGCTTTTCTCACAAGTGTCGGACAACTAAAACTTAGTTTTTTTCTGAGTCAATCAGGTCAAAGGGGAAGCAATGGAAGCGAACTCTTCCACAAACCTCCTGTAGTAACCAGCCAAACCCAAGAAGCTCCTAAAATCGAACAAGGAAGTGGGTCTAGGCCAGTTCTTTACTGCCTCAATCTTTTGAGAATCAACCCGAATACCATCACTTTACACAACATGACCCATAAAAGCAACGGACTGCATCCAGAACTCACTCTTGCTAAACTTAGGAAATAACTACTGGTCCTTGAGGTTTTGTAACACAATCCTCAGATGATCCGCATACTCCTCCTCACTCTGAGAATAGATAAGGATGTCATCAATGAACACAATCACAAACATATCCAAATATTGTTTGAAAACACGATTCATCAAATCCATAAAAGTTGTAGGATCATTCGTTAGACCAAAAGACATAACAAAAAACTCATAGTGACCATACCGAGTCCTGAAGATTGTCTTTGGAATATCACACCCTCGAATACGAAGCTGGTGATAATCGGATCTAAGGTCGATCTTGGAGAAGAAACTAGGACCCTGAAGCTGATCGAACAAGTCATCAATCCTAGGAATGGGATACTTATTCTTGATTGTGACCTTGTTCAACTGACGGTAGTAAATACACATTCTAAGAGAACCATCTTTCTTCTGAACAAACAAAATCTGGGCACCCCATGGAGAAATGTTAGGCCTGATAAAACCCTTATTAAGAAGATCCTTCAAATGATCCTTGAATTCCTTAAGTTCTGCGAGAGCCATTCTATAAGGAAGAATAGAGATAGGATTCATATCTGGAAGAAGATCTATCCCAAAGTCGATCTCCCGCTCAGGAGGGACTCCAGGAAAATCCTTGGGAAACACTTCTGGGAACTCATTCACAATAGGAACAGACTGTAGGGGTGGGGTCCCGGACTCCGAGTCCATGACCCAAACAATATGATAGACATAACCCTTAGAAACCATCTTCCTAGCCTTGAGATAAGATTCTAGCGACCTTTCGAGGAAGGGGGACTACCTTTCCACTCTATGATGGGTTGATTAGAAAACTTGAAACTGACTACACGAGTACGGCAATAAATAGAGGCATAACATGCATACAACCAATCCATACCAAGAATAACATCACAATCAGTTATCTCTAACTCTAGTAGATCTGCTGAAGTGGCTCTATGAAGGACTGAGATAGGGAAATTTTGGTAGATTTTTTCGACTAGTCTAACCAACATGAGTATTAACACAAAAGGGTTCTAAAAGCCGATCTGGACAAATCTCAAACTTACAAGCAACATAAGGGGTTACAAAAGATAAGGAGGCATCGGGGTCCGACAAAGCATACACATCAAGAGATAAAACTTTCAACATACCAGTAACAACATCCGGAGAACTCTCCTAATCCTGACGGGAGGACATAATATAAAGACGGTTCTGGCGTTGACCACCATAATTAGAAGATGTGTCCTGCTGGGCTGGTCGACCTCCTGGGGCTACTGGAGGAGACTTAGCCCTACCACCTCTCTGTCCTACCACCTCTCTGTCCCTTCTTAGATTAAAGGCAATTTCTTACCATGTGTCTAGCCTATCCACACCCAAAGCATGCATATATGCCCCAATGACACTCTCCCGGGTGATTCTTCCCACACTTGCTGCAAATAGGATGGGAAGGTCCCTTAGCAACACTACCCTGAGACTGCGAATAGGAACCAGATCCTCTACCACCCTGATCATGAAGAGGCCTTCGGGACTGGGTAGGAGCTAGTATAAGAATGCACGGGTTCTGATGATTTCTTCTTGAACGAGGAGCGATGTCCGCCTCCGGACCTGTGATGGCCAAAATCTGATCCCTCGGATCTAACTCTCTTATTCTCCCTCACCATCTCCCTTAGCTTCTCACCCTCGATCTGTTGAGCATGAGTCATTTGTCGAGAAATATTCATATCACTAAACAGCAAGGTAGACCTACACTCTTTCTTCACCATATCAGAAGCCCCATAGATAAACTTGCTCATTTGATCATGTGGGTCCACTACCATGGAGGGGGCATACCTAGACAACTGAGTGAACTTCAAACTGTATTTTTGGACCGACATTGACCCTTGTCTTAAGTTCACAAACACCTCAACCTCAACTTGCCTCAACTCTCAGGGAAAGAACCGATCAAGGAAAGCCCTCTCGAAACACTCCCAAGACATAGGGACCACATCCCTAGCTCTAGCCTTTTTCCATTAAGTGAACCAAATATGAGATACATCCTTGAGTTGATAGGATGCTAGATCCACACATTCAACACCCACCACTTGCATAACATCAAAGATCTTCTTCACTTCATAAATAAATTTAAGTGGGTCCTCATTCACTTTCGAACCCCAGAAATCAGGCGTGTTCATACGAACAAAGTCATAAACTCGGGCCGCTACACCACCTTGAGGGTGGACAGGGGTAGGAGCCTGGTGATTGGCCTGAGCGACAAAGGTGTGGGCTAGTAAATGGATGGAGTTTCTGAACACCTTATTCATGACCTCGAGGGCCAGAACTTGTGGAGCAGCATTCCGAACGGATCGAGGAGGCATAGCACGTTGAGGCACAATATGAAATGCACTAGGTAAGGATTATAAGAACATTAGGGTTAAACTCTTTCGCACGATGTGATCATGAAAGAAGTGAAGTTTTCTATGACACTCATACCTTCTCCCTTATATGTGTGGTGCGTTTCACACACATGAAAGAGACTCTACTCGATGTGGCCTTCAGATATCTTAGGACTCTTAAACCTGAGGCTCTGATACTAAGTTTGTCACGCCCTAAGGTTACCCCCTAGATGTAACACAGGACTTGGGACCACAACTTCCCTAAGCTAACCCTCGGTCATAGTATACTCAAGCACAACAAAAAATAAGGGGAAGCATAATAAGGAAATCCAAAAGGAAAGCATAATCATAGATAGACAAGTCGAATAGGAATACAAACTAGAAGAACACTTAAACACCGCCTATGTCTGAAAAGCCTCTAGTACTACATATAAAGTTTATGGGACAATACCCCAACTAACTCGACAATCTGAAAGAAGGATAGACAAAATATCTAGAAATAAGACCAGTCCTCGAACTATAAGGACTCACCACAGATGGCTGGATATCCATCTTCGTCTAGCCATAAGCCTAGAAAGGAACACCTAAATCTGCATCATCAAAGGATGTAGCGCAAAATATGCATCACTACTATAGGATGTACCGAGTATGTGAGCGATGCATGAACATGATGAAAATTGTTTAAAACATGCTAAAAATGAACTTGCTACATAAAGGAGGTACATGAACAAGTATTAAGATATGAGACATAAAACATGAAGTAAAGTTTAAGTTCAAAGTATAGAATCATATAACTTCATAGCATGAAAATAATCATATATGAGTTTCTCTTAACCGATATAAACCATGTTGCGCTACATGGAGTCTAGTGTCATGAACTTAAACTGAAAAAGGCTATCCTAACTGGACAAAGTTAGAACTATGTTATAAGGATCATGTTATAAGCCACAGAGGGCAACCTACGATGGCAACGTAGTTTTGGACTTTGGTTATCTGAACCCTCATCTCTCGGTGCCAAATACTACTCCCAAAACATATAACATGAGATCATAATCATGTGACATATCTAGATGTCAAACTCTTTCATAACATGTTCATACCCTGGATCCTCATACTACCCATGAATTTTAGTTTAGAAATCGATTCATGAGCATTGATGGAACATCGGGTGTCTTGTCTTTCATAATAATTCATAACATGGAAAATTTACATGGATCTAGTTCGATTTCATAATACATATATTTTCATAAAACGTAGGAACTAGGCATGCACATGCTTGGAAATCCATGAAAAACATCCTATCAAATCCAATTTACTTATATCAGCTTCATGCATGTAGAATTTGTCATGATTAAACTTAAATTCATGAGATAAGAGTTCACATGTAAAAACCGATGCAAAATCATGCAATTTTAATAGTAGTTTCATAATCAAATAATGAGAAGATCATATTTAGCAAAACCCATAAGAATTAGATGAGAACCCTAATTTAAAGATTCAGGAAATCAAAATTGAATTAGGGGTTTTGGGCACAAGGGTGAAAGGAATCCCTTGTTGATTACCAACATACCTTGATTGAAGCTAACCCACTTGTATTGAAAAGACTTGGGAGACTTGAAGTTGGAGTTTGAGAGAAGAACTTTTCCTTTTTGGGTGAAGAATGAGGTAATGAGGAGAGACTTAGGCTAATAGGACTAAGAATATTCTAGAAATGGCTTAAACGACCTCACTTTGAAGTTAAAAAGGGTGGAAAATGACCCAAATACCCCTGAGACATAATTAAGAAAAAGCTGGAAAATGGGTAGGCTTTAGGAATCACAGGTCGACTCTATGGGTCGTCGTTTGAATCACGACCCGTGGTTCCTGGCCAACAATTCAAGCTGTAGAAGGACTTTCTACGGGTAAACAAGATGGACCTGTAGAATGGATGATGGGTCGTCATTAGGACTCGTGGTTCTAGGGGACTTAGCGGGTCTCTAGTAAAACCATGACTAAACACGATGGTCCGCCATTCAAAAGACGGGCCATAGAATTGAGTCGTGAAATTTGAGGGACTTGTCAACCCTCTGATCTTCTTCCACGAGTTGACAGGACGGATTCATAGTCCAAACCATGGTCCATAGAACCAACTCATGGTTCCAGACCAGAGACTGAATCAACATAAGGAAACTACGATTCCATTCCACGACTCATAGTTCAAACATAGTCCGCGGTTTGGACCCATCATTCCTGGAAACATGAAATTTTTCTGAGTTTTAGACTTAGATAGCTGGTTCAATTTCTGAGGTGTTACAGTCACAATCGCAATTCAACTAAAGGCTTAAAGTACAAATGGATTAGTTTTTAAGAGAGAGGATGACTAGCGGTATGTTTTTGATGGGACTTAAGCATGGGCTAAGGTACTTGCTTAATTATTCGAATTCTTAATAAACGATATGGGTAACATTGTTTTTTTCATAAATGTTAATCTTTCGATCACACAGACATTTATCCAAAGGTCTTTGTTCAAGCAAGATTGTTTCAACAATAACAAACCAATTTTATGCTTGGGTTATTCACACTATTTCTAGCTTAGACTCTTAAATGGGTGTTTTAAGGGGAATTGAGCTATTTCTAGCTCAATCTAGAAGGAAATCCCAAGTACCCACTAGTTAATTCTCATTCAAAATTATGGACCTTATTATCAAGGAAGCAAACAATCAAGTAATTTCAATTAATGTTTGCAACCATTAATTTTAGAATTAAAATATGGATAATTCACTAGACCCATATAAATTTAGCAATTATAAGCACATTAAACAAGACCCATACCCATGAATCAAGTACCCATCATACACATAACACTAAGCAGGGAGACTAGCCATTCATGCTAAAGGAAATAGAGATTATACCAATTGGGTAATTCAAATTTCTTTTCATTAATGTAGCTAATAACCAATATCAAAGCTCAATTGTACAAAAATGGTGAATTGAAGGTTGAAGATAGAGAGAATGGAGTGAAACCTTCTATCTTTCCTTGGGAGAGAAAACTTGTTCAACACTATTCAAAACTATCAAAAACTATCAGAACTTTTGAGTCCAAAGCCCAAATTGGGTTTAAGAAGGTTCCCAAATCATCACATGAAAATGGACAAAAGAATTATTTGGGAGACGTGCGACACAATGTGCGATTGCATGTCTCATTGTGCATATTGCACATCTCTGTCCCAGCAAACTAGTGACTTTTCTTGATCTTCGAGTGTCATGCAAAGGGAGGTATCGCCTGCACAAGGAATTGTGTGTGTCTCATGGTGGCTGCAACTCTCAAAAGAATCTTATTTTTCTCTTGAACTCCATGCTAAGAGAGGTGCGGACCCCACCAAGGGTCGTGCGCATCGCACGATAGTCGCACCTCTCGGCAGATTATTCACCTCTTTTGCTCATCTTCACACTTCAACTCTTTGGAAGATCTTTTGCGTCCATTTTCTTGTTTTCCACTTCTAACCAAGATTACCTCCATTCATATCAATAAAGGCCATAAGAAACTCTAAATCTTCTTAGAACATGGCAATAATGCATGATTAAAGGCTCAATTAGTTGATAAATTATTGACTTTTCAAACTCCCTAACTTGAACTATTGCATGTCCTGAAGATAGCTACTCACAAACTAAGGAATAAATTATGCTCTAAAACACATGGGTTGCACTCAAGATTACTCTAATCTAAAAAACTAAGAAAAGTAACAAATACAAAGACACAAACAAAAAGACTCAACTACAATGCTTATTTCAATTTGGACTCCCACATTCTCACAACAATTGATCATTTCAATACATTCATCAAAAGGACTTCATTTCTCATTTAAAAAAAGATATTTTGCCATTCAAAACAAGATCAAGCTTCTCAAGTCATCGACATGGGCCATCAAGGTTTGTCTCGAGATTCACCACACAACTTGTCTCATTCATTCCTCTCAATTGAAATAGAGACTTCATTTTTCAATTTGAGTGCATGATGCCACTCACGAAAAGAGAGAATCCCACTCACAATTATATAATTCACAATATAAGGGATTATAAGAGAACCAAAAGACTCTCACTCTCTCAAGGAAGTTCAAGTGCACACATATTGAACCATAGGCTTGCCCATCATGTAATTCGCAACTAATGTAGAGTTACTATGCTCGGAATCACTAAGGCCTTACAGGTTACGATGTTGACTAGGAATAAGGTGAGGATTGCATTTGGCTCAAGTGATTAAACTTCCCTAATACTCTTTTTTTACCATTTCAAACAACGCTCACATTTTCAAAATTTTGACTTCACCTTATTTCTCCCTCACACAACCCAAGCATTTCCCTTTAATTTAATCATTCAACCTCCTTGTATCACCTTCACTTGGTAGCACCAATTCTTTTCTTTTCAATTTGCTTATTGCATTGGATTTGGAGCAATTTGTTTAATCCAAACATAAGGTGCTACCTTGCACTAGATGTGCATTCCTTTTCTTCTCCACATTGAGCACATACACCCCCAAACATAGGATTTTGCCTATGTTATCATTTCAATTCCCCCCCCCCTAAAACTTAGGCTTTTAGCCTATGATTAACTTTTGAGCCACTTAGAAGGATGGGTGCAAGAATAAAGGTTCCAAAAAGGGCCAAGGTGTTAACAAGGATCCAAGGAAAGGTCACAAGTTCAAAGGGGTTCACTAGGATCAATGTCAAGGAAAGTCATTTGGGTGAAGTGGCTATTCAAAAAGGGCCTAGGATCATTAGTCAAGTTCTAGATGACACACATGCACAAGAATCAAAGGATATCCTCACTACACAAGGCATCACCTCACAAGAATATACCACATTAGTCTCAAATTTGATTGGGATAAATGACTTTTGACAAGCTATTCCGAGTTCATTACACACCATTTTATGAATAAATTGATCCAAACGAGGAGTGTGCAAGTCATGACAAGAGAATGCTTTCCTTAAAAATCATTTTCCCTCTTTTCTTTAGGTCTCAAAAGCTTCTTGGCAAGAATTTTTTTTGGTGGGTCCATTTCAGGACAAGCAAAGCACAAACTCAATCTAAAACTAAACTTGGCATTTTCCCTTAAGAATGTTGCCTCTCAATCTATCATAGGGAAACACCAACCCGATTTCGCAAAAAAATAAAAGAAAGAGAAAAATAAAGAAAACATTTTCTCCTTGGGAAAGAACCGTGGTATTAAGAAAACCCTTAGAGTTTATTGCTACTCTACTATTTCCAAGACGACTACAAATTAAGATCTAATGAGTCATTTTAAAAATAAGCCTCGATATAGGCCCTTAACGCATTTGCGAGGCACGAGTAGTGAAATAATAGAATCGTGTATGACCAACCCGAAAACATAATGAAAATTTAAAAACATCAAGCCTCGCGAGGGCTCCATTAAGTATCAAAATAACATAAAAGGCCCAGCAATATCACAATCTCTAAGACATGCCCTACAAGGGCCAAATAAAATTGTCTAGCAGGAAAGTAAACATGTCAAAGGCCCAACAAAGGCAACAAAAAATATCATCTCAAAGCACAACACGGGCAACCAACCAAGCAAATAAGCACCACCTCCCCTAATAAAATAAGCATTTCCCTCAATGCTTTAAGCTCAAAGAAATAAGGAAATGGTGCAACAACTCTAAGGAGGTATATACCTCATCATCATCCGTTGCCTTTGCACTAGTGCCTGCACCATCCTTTTGGGACTGCAAGATAAGTGTCGACTCTCAGATAGATTCTTGAAATATTGGGTCCTCATAATTAGGAAACACTGTATACTCATCATCATAAGCTGCAAACATGTTATCCAAGGGACCGATAGTGTGCATGGGTAGAGGTATAGCACTCAAATCATCATCATCCACCGAAGCCTTACCTTTTGCCTTATCAATATCCTTTTGTATCTCCTTCACAGCCCTCTCAATGGTGTCTACCCACTGGCAGAGTTTGCTCACGCTCTCCACTACTCTTTTAATAGCCCTCTTGACAGTCTTGTCTATTAAACTGGGAAGCCTATTAGATAAGTCGGTCAACTATATATCATGATAGTACTCGGGTCGAGAACCCGCCTACAAGTAGCAAATCCTCCCATCCACAATGGTAAAAACCTCCTCATCACTAGATTTAACCTCGAGAGTGCTCGCGGCATTCACTTTCTTGGCTTTTTAAGCCCCTAACATGTGCTTAGCTAATAGATAAACTTGCATCATCATTTTGGCCATGGTTTTGTCCCTCTCCTCATCTTTACGACGCATTTCATTTGTCAAAATAGATGAGGTCACCCTCGTGGGCACATTAACCTCTCTTATGTGCCAAGAACAATTCATCTTTGTCATTCTTTCTAGAAGATGTATGGCGATTTCATACTATTGATCCACGAAGGTACCACCCACGGGGTTGTTGGAAACATACTTGTTAATTCAATTCAAAGCCCTATAAAATCTTTAGAGAAGGACATTATCCGGCAATTCATGATTGGGGCACAACAAGAGTTTCTTTTTAAATCTCAACCACACCTCATGTAATGGTTCATCTTGGAGATGACACAAGTTAGTGATTTTATCCCTTAGTTGTATCATTATTGATGGAGGTAAGAACCTCACCATAAATGATTTGACAAGACCATTCCATGTAGCGATTGATCCTTCGGGAAGCTCCTCTAACCATGCTGTCACTTCTTCTGTGAGCGAGAAGGGAAACAAGCAAAGCCGAATGGATTCTTGGGGGATATTGTGGAAGATAAATGGTTGGCATATCTTGATTAAGTTTTGGATGTGCCTATTTGAATCTCCAAGTGCAGGCCCTCCGACCAATCCTTTCATTTGTCTAAGGTGGAGCATGGTACTAGTGACGGGAAACACCACATTGCCAACTATTGGAGGTAGGAGAATTGCACCTACCCATCCTTGAATATCAGGCTCAAGGGCTGCATCCATGAATCCTTCTACACTTTTATTATCACCCACTTTGCTCATGGGCTGCCTGCTCAACAGTTAAAAATAACAAAACAAAGAAAAAATGAACAAAAACTCACGAAGTGATTTCAAACGTCAATCAAAAAGGGTACTCAAAACCAAATCCTCGGCAACGGTGCCATTTTTGATAATTTTCAAGTACACTCTCCATGAGGAGGTGATAGCGATCGTCAGAGCAAAATAAAATTTATATTCCCAAAGGGAGTAAGGGTCGATCCCATGGAGAAATGGTAGAGTCACCTATAAGATTATCGTATATCAATCACCAATAGAGTGGTCGTTCAAACAATAAGAAAATTAAAAAGGGGGGAAATCAGGGAATTGGAAATCTGTCACAATTGCAATTCACCTAAAGACTTGATGTAAAATCGGATTTGTAATCAAGAGAGAGAAAGACTAGGGGTATGTTTCTAATGGGACTTAAGCATGGTCTAAGGTGCATGCTTAATTATGCAAATTCTTAATAAATGATATGGGTAACATTGGTTTTAGTCATGAATGTTAATCTTTCGATCACACAAACATTTATCCAATGGTCTTTGTTCAAGCACCATGGTTTCAACAATAACTAACCAATTTTATTCTTGGGGAAGTCACATTATTTTTAGCTTAGACTCTTAAATGAGTGTTTTTTGGTAGATTGAGATATTTCTAGCCTCAATCTAAATGGAAATCCCAAGTACCCACTAGTGAATTCTCATTCGAAATTATGAACCTCTTTCTCAAGCAAGAACTCAATCAAGTAATTTCAATCAATGTTTGCAACCATTAATTTTAAAGTTAAAACATGGAGAATTAACTAGACCCATATCAATTTAGCAATTATAAAAACAAATAAATAAGACCCATACCCATTAATCAAGTATCCATCATACTAATACCCCTAGAAAATGAGACTAGCCACTAAACTAAAGGAAATAGAGATTATACAAATTGGGTAATTCTAATTCCTTATTATTAATTGAGCTAATAACCAATATCCAAGCTCAGTTGTAAAAAAATGGTGAATCCAAGGTTGAAGATGGAGAGAATAGAGTTAAACCCTCTATCTATCCGTGGGAGACAAATATTGTTCAACACTATTTAAAACTATCAAAAACTATTTGAACTTTTGAGTACATAGCCCAAATTGGGTTTTAGAAGGTTCCTAAATTGTCACATGAAAATTGACAAAAATAACCCTCAGGAGACGTACGACGTAACGTGTGATCACACATCTCATTATGCATATCACACATCTTTGTCCAAGTAGACCAGTGACTTGGCTTGATCTTTTAGTGTGATATGATGGGAGGTGCGGACTGCACAAGGCATTGTGCGTGTCTCATAGCGGTCGCCCCACTCAGCAGAATCTTCTTTTGATATTGAACTCTGTGCAAAGGGAGGGGCAGACCGCACCAAGGATTGTGCACATCGCATGGAGGCCACACCACTCAGCATATTTTTCATCTCTTTTGCTCATCTTCAAAGTTTAACTCTTTTCGAGCTCTTTTGGATCCATTTCCTTGTTTTCCACTTCTGACCAAGAGTATATACATTCATATCAATAAAGGTCATAAAAACCTCTAAATCTTATCAAAACATGGCAATAATGCATAATTACAGGCTCAATAAGTTGGTAGATTACCAACTTAATACCTACACAGCTCAAACTGCAAGCAAGAGCTGGATCACTGCCTTAACGACTTTGCACCTGCGTGTTACAGGTCATCAAAGGTGATTGCACGTGTCGTCGCATATGCCATCGTAAGTGCCCCAAAGGGCCAAATGGAGAAAAATGCCATTGTGTAATTGGGAAGCTTCCAAGACCCTTTTTGGGATCAACGAAAACATATATGCCAACTCATTCTCCAATTTGGATATAGTGGTTAGAGTACACCTTAGAGTATAAGTTTTCTTAGATTTCTTCTTCATTGAATTTAAAAAACACCATTATTGAATATTTGAGCTTGGTATTGAATATAGTTATTGATGATGAATGGAATTATTGAAAACTCATTTGGTATATTCTCTTGTTTCTTTATTATGAGTAGCTAGAAATACCTTGGCTTAGAAAATTTCCACCTAAGAGTTGAGGATATAAATAGCTTGACTCACCTAAGCTAATTGGTTGTTTTGTTGCTTAATTATGGGGTTCGAAAGAGACCATAGTGTATATAGGTTTGGTAGGTTGAAAAACAACTAAACATGACTTGTACCAAGGCTACCCGCACTTTGACCAAAAATAGCTTGAATAATCAACCCCACTCCCAATGGATGACTGTATCTGAAGCACACCCTTAGTCTTCCAATCATGATATAAACTCTTGATTTTACGTCATTGTTTTATTACGATCTAAATACTTATTTCCTAAAACCTATTCCCCTATTTTACTTTTCTTGTTTGAGCATTTTGCTTGAACTTCTGAATCAACTTGACAATTTGTGGTTAATCTCCATACAAATCCTCGTGGATCGACCCCAACTTGCATTGGGTTATTTATTGTTTTGGATGACAACTGTTGCCACCTCCTTCATGAGAGTTATTTTGGATTTCACCAACCATCTGATTAGTCGAATAGTAGATATTATTTTATGCAAACTCTGTCATAGCCAAGAATTGGTCCCACTGACCCTCAAATTCAATAACGCACGCCTAAGCATTTCCTCCAGAATTTGAATAGTCCTCTCATATTGACCATTAGTCTGCCAGTGAAAAACTGTGCTAGCCTAAACTCGGCTACCCAACACTCTTTATATCAACCTCGAGAAAAATGATGTGAACTAAGTACCACTATAAGAAATGATAGAAATAGGCACCCCGTACAAATGGATTGATCTCTTGAATGTAGATCTAAGCCAGCCTCTCTGAACTGTAAGAAGTCTAAACTAGAAAAAATTAGCAGACTTGGTCAACCTCTCCATGATGACCCAAATAGCATCAATCCTCTAAAAAGTATGTGTAAAGCCTACCACAAGGTCCATAGATTTCTTCTCTCTCTTTATCTATGGAATGGGTAGCCTATATGTCAAACCACTTGACCTACAATATTCATACTACACCTGCTGATAGTTCAAGCACCTAGACACGAACTTTGCAATATCCCACTTCATCCCATACCACCAGTAATGTTGCCTCATGCCACTGTATATCTTTGCTTCCCCTGAATGGATAAAATACCTAGAATAAAGATTCTCTTCCATAATCAACCTATCAAAATTACCAACTCTAGGGACATAGATATGACCCTCAATCCGGAATAGATCCTCCAGATCTAAGTTCACCTTCCTTGACTCGCCCCCCATTACCTTATCTCAAATCACCCTTAACTTCTCAGACTCAAATTATTGTGCCTGATTCTACTCCAATAACATGGAACTAGCCTTCATTAAAGCAAGAACCCGCACAAGGTAAAAAATATCCATTTAAAGTGATCGATTGGCTAAGGAAGGGATGTTTGAATCAAAGGTCACTCCTCAACTATAAGAAATCCAATTTCCCTATACTCATTGCCTTATGGCTCAAAGCATCTTCTACCATATTAGCCTTGCCCAGATGAAAAATAATTTAAATGTCATAGTCCTTGAGTAACTCCATCCATCTGTGTTGTCTAAGAGTAAGGTCATTCTAGCTGAGATATGATGAAGGCTATAATGATCGGTAAAAATCTCATAATGGAATCCATACAAATAGTGCCTATGAATCTTTAATGTGAAGGTTGCCGCTCTCAACTCTAAGTCATGAGTGGGGTTGTTATTCTCGTGAACCTTCAGCTTTATGGAGGCATACGCTATAATTTTGCCCTGTTGCATCAATACACAACCAAAAGAGACTCTAAAAGCATCACAAAAAGCAGTACACCCCTGGCCATCAATAGGAAAAGTATGAATCAGAGCCAAAGTTAATATGTCCTTGAGCTTTAAAAATCTTGCCTCATACTCAGCAGAACGCTGGAAAGGACATTCTTATGAGTGAATCTAGTCAATGGCACTACAATCGAAGAAAACCCCTCCACAAGTTATGTGTAGTAACCTGCTAACTCGATAAAGCTCTAACTATCGGTAGGAGAAGTGCACGTAGCCTAATCATACACCGCTTCAATCTTTGATAAAACCACCATGACACCATATTTGGACACAACTTGTATCTATAGTGCAAAAGATTCAAGCCATAACTCACACTTTGAGAGCTTGGCATACAACAGTTGATCCCTCAAATTCTGAAGCACTACTCTAGAATTATGCTCATGGTCCTCCCTACTCCTTGAGTAGACTAAGATGTCATTGATGAACACTATCACAAATGAGTCCAAATAAGGCTTGAAAATGCCATTCATCAACTCCATAAATGCCGCTAGGGCATTAGTCAAGCCAAAAGACTTAACCATGACCTCATAGTGGTTATAATGGGTCCTAAAGGCAGTCTTAGGAACATCCACTGACCTAATCCTCAACTAATGGTAGCCTAATCTCAAACCTATCTTGGAAAACACTATTGCACCCTAGAACTTGTCAAACAAATCATCTATACGCAATATTAGATACTTATTCTTTATAGTCACCTTATAAGTTGTTAGTAGTCAATAGACATGCTCAAGGAACTATTCTCCTTTTTCTTAAAAAGAACATGAATACCCAATAGAGAAACACTAGGCCTAGTAAACCCTTACTCAAAAGGTCCTGAAGCTACTCTTTTAGCTCTCTCAACTCTGTCGGTTCCATCTAGTATAGTAGAATAGAAATGGGTTAGGTGCCTAGATCAAGATCAATGCTGGAATAAATATCATGGTCTGGTGGAAGGCTAGGTAAATCTATAGAAAAAAAATCTGCAAACTCTTTAACCACAAGAACTGAATCAAGTGAAGGAGTGTTAGAGCTAGTATCCCTAACATGCGCTAGACAAGCCAAACACCCCTTCCCTATAAACCATTACATCCTCAGAAATAATATCACTCCTATCCACACTATTATAATGACCCTTCCGGTCATTTCCACGTTTAAGTTTTGAAGTCAAGCAAATCGACAAAAGATATCGTAAGACCTTTAACAATTTTCTGAACTTTGGGTCAAATGTGTCGGGGCTTTTCTCCCAATATATAAAGAGTTAGAAGTCCCCCGAAATACCAAATCGAAGGTCTACGAGTCTAGTTTCCAACGCACAAAACCGCACGTCCAAATAATCTCGGAGCAAAGAGTTATGACTGTTTTACCGCGGACTGTCTGGCAGAAAACGGGTTGCGAACCGGGTCGCGAATCGGGTCGGGTTTAACCCGATTTAAGCTTCAATTTCACGTTTTAAAATGCCATTTCAGTTCCGAAACAGTGATAAAATATAAGGGAGGATCCCGAGAGCATTCTTGAATATCGAAATCGTGCGTAGGCAAATTACGAGCCTAAACTTAAGAACTTTATTAGCATCGTGCGTGTATTTGAAATATTTATTTAAAAGTTGAATTTGGTAAAAATTATATTATTATTGCCTTTTCAAAATATTTAAAAGGTTTATGAAAAATATATTTGATACGATATAAGTGTAGACGTATTTATTTTATAAGGTTTTTATACTCCGTAATATTTTAACGGAGATAGTAAATTTAATTATGTTGAAAATTATTATTATAATACAGTGGGTTTTATTAGAAATGATTTTCTATTAATTATGGTATATTTAAAATATTATATTTATTTTACCACGAATTTATTCAATACCCGAATACATACATAGCGGGCTGGAAATATTAAATATTGCCACCTCCACAACACGTGGAGGTGAGGCAAAGCAGCAATCGTGTAGTGGCTGCTAGGTGTCCAATTAGCAGCAACTATTAAAGTGAGTCACCAAGTGACTTTGCTGAAAGTTGTTATACATTTATGTATATACTGTTTCATACAACTATGCACAGTATCAAATACTCTTTCACGTGTGAGGTTTTGTGGTGAGAAAAATATATTTGATAAAGTAAATCAATTATCTTGTCAAGTTATTCCATCCCAAATCCGATTCCGATTCCGATTTAGTTTTGGATTTTCTCGGAGTGGTTCGAGCTTGGACATCGTTGTTCCAGCAGCTTGTCGTCGGACGACAGGTAGGTTACGGTTTAATTTCCCCAGACTCCGTATATATAAAATAAAATTGTATTAATGGGCATCCTTGGGTTGGTTTATTAGGTTGGTACCACAGACCTTGACCGCTTTATTCATGTCCGCTATTTTTATTCCTCCGTTGTTTGTAGTATTTGCGGATATATTTTATTTACCCTTGTGGTCCTGCGAGGCCTTGTTGACTCTGGAACATAGAAGGTGGGATTTTGGGAATGTCCGCGAGTCCCGGGCATAGAATGAAGGGGGGGACAAAAGCTTGGAGCTGGGAGATTTGGCACACTCAGAGAGGCGTCGGGACTATGATTATTGTAGCCGTATAAAGGTTGAAGAGGTTAAGGTTGCGATTCGTAAGATGCGAAGGGGTAGGGCGACGGGGCCAGATGAGATTCCCGTTGATTTTTGGAAGAGCTCGGGTGAGACAGGTGTGAAGTGGCTAACCGAGTTGTTTGATGGTATTTTTAGAACGGCAAAGATGCCTGAAGCTTGGAGATGGAGCACGATGATTCCTTTGTACAAGAACAAGGGCGATATTCAGAGTTGCAACAACTATAGGGGTATCAAATTGCTAAGCCACACTATGAAGGTCTGGGAGAGGGTGGTGGAGTTGAGGTTGAGACAGATCGTGCCTATTTCAGAGAACCAGTTCGGCTTTATGCCAGGACGCTCGACTACAGAAGCTATTCATCTCCTTAGAAGACTGGTGGAGCAGTACAGGGAAAGGAAGAAGGACTTGCACATGGTGTTCATCGATCTAGAAAAGGCGTATGATAAAGTCCCTAGGGAGGTCCTTTGGAGGTGCTTGGAGGCTCGAGGTGTACCCGTGGCGTACACCAGATCAATTAAGGACATGTATGAGGGGGCCAAGACTCGCGTTAGAACTGTGGGAGGAGATTCGGAGCACTTTCCCGTGTTGATGGGGTTGCACCAGGGATCGACCCTTAGCCCGTTTCTATTTGCCTTGGTAATGGATGTATTGACGCGGCAAATACAAGGTGAGGTGCCATGGTGCATGTTATTTGCGGATGATGTAGTTTTGGTGGACGAGACTCGCGGAGGAGTTAATGCTAAGTTGGAGGTTTGGAGACAGACCCTCGAGTCGAAGGGGTTTAGGTTGAGCAGGACCAAGACTGAATATATGGAGTGCAAGTTCAGTGAGGCGACTCAGGACGATGACGTAGAAGTGAAGCTGGATACACAAGTCATCCAAAAGAAAGGGAGTTTCAAGTATCTTGGGTCTATTATCCAAGGAAGTGGAGAGATTGATGAGGATGTCACCCATCGTATTGGTGTTGGGTGGATGAAATGGAGGCTCGCATCTGGAGTCTTGTGCGATAAGAAGGTGCCTACTAAACTTAAAGGCAAATTCTACAGAGTGGTGGTCCGACCAGCTTTGTTGTATGGAGTTGAGTGTTGGCCAGTAAAGAACGCCCATATTCAAAAGATGAAGGTGGCGGAGATGAGGATGTTGCGTTGGATGTGCGGATTTACTAGGAGAGATAGGACTAGGAATGAGGATATCCGAGATAAGGTGGGTGTGGCGTCGGTGGAAGATAAGATGCGGGAAGCGAGGTTGAGATGGTTCGGCCATGTGAGAAGGAGAGGCACGGATGCTCCAGTGCGGAGGTGTGAGAGGTTGGCTATGGATGGTTACAGGAGAGGACGAGGTAGACCGAAAAATATTGGGGAGAGGTGATTCGACAGGACATGGCGCAGTTGCAGCTTACCGAGGACATGACCCTAGATAGGAAGGTGTGGAGGACGCGAATTAGGGTAGAAGAGTAGTAGGTAGAAGTGGGTGTAGGCTAGTAGGTAGGAGTGTTTTTCCTTAGTGTCCCGACTAGTAATCGTAGTATTGTGTGGCAGTGCTCTGTTTCTGTCTGTCTGCCTGTTGTTTGTTACTACATATTACTTCCTACCGTCTCTTGTTTCTTTTATCTTGTTTTTATCATGTATCTTTTGACTTGAGCCGGGGGTCTATCGGAAACAGCCTCTCTACCTCGCCTCTGAGGTAGTGGTATGGTCTGCGTACACTCTACCCTCCCCAGACCCCACGCTGTGGGAATACACTGGGTATGTTGTTGTTGTTGTTGTTGTTGCTGGTTATGCTTGCTGAGTAGCTGTGGGCCTGTGCAGGGTCGGTAGGTTGTTTGTAAGCTGTTGGGCAGCTATTGTTGTGTGTGATCATATCATTTCCATGCATATAAAGAGGTTTTATCGATGTTTTACAGTGGTTTTGGCTTCGGGCCTACTGACACTGTTTTCTAAACCTTGCACGGCCCGGGGGGCCCGTTTTTGATGGAAATGATTTGGAAATGGTTGATTTCACTTGTGGTTTAAAATCATCAGTTTTACGATTATCACTAGACTCGGCAGGGCCGGAGTGCTAGTTGAGTTTTCTTACTACTTGAGATGATTTTTAGCCTCGGTTGGACCGAGCACCTGAGATGACTTTTTACTGTTTAGACTCGACGACGCCCGAGCACCCTTGGAGGGGTTTTTGAGATATTTTCCTACAATTTTTAGTCCTGGACAGGGTCTGGGCATGCATATTCGATACTGGGTCTCTATCTTGATATCGAGACTGGGTCTCTATCTTGATATATGTTCTGATACTGAGATTTGGTATGGGGTCGGGGACCTCCATGGACCTTGCTATCCGGGCCAGGGGCTACGGGCTGCGTGTGCCGGAAGAGGGGTATACGGGGGAGTAGAGGTATACGGGCAGAGTCCTTCCATGGAACCTACCTGCTGGGCCGGATCGGCGCCGGAGGAGGTACATACAGAGATACTATGGCACTTGAGATATTCATGCATCATATCATTCATGGTTCGAGGTTCCCACCCTTGTTTGCTGTTGGTACGCTCCGGTAAGTATGGGATCGCGGAGGGTTTGTTTTCACTTGTTTGTGTTCCTCGTTTGTATGGGCGGCCGGTGGACTGTAGGTAGACTTTTGCTATTTACTTATAGAATTGTTCCCTGTTACGGTTAAGTATGAAATTGGTTACTGCTAGACTGTTAGTTTCTGGATTTGAGATTGATATGATTAGTTGAGTTTGATTCATGTCTTTGAGCATGCCTATCATTACTCTTTCCCTCTTCTTACACTTGAGGTTACCGGTATACCGTCCATTTCGTAAACTTATTTTATATACACTGTTGTTGCAAGGACCCCAGGTGCATTGTTCTTCTTTTCACCTGTGTCTATGGTGTGTATATGCTGCTTACTAGCCTCACATGTGGTTCTGTTGATTTCCCTCTGGGCTAGTTCCTGTGTACCTTTCGTTGACTTCTGTGACTACTTGCTTCTATTCTGTCTATTACTGCACTTTTATCTTATATGTGCCCAGTCGGCCTATGATACCTACTGGGTACCTTATGCTTCGCATTTGGTGCTCACCCCTACCCCCTGCATCTTTGGGTGCAGATCCTAGTGTGGGCCATCGCCGGTAGATCGTTGAGATTTGTGCGTTGAGATCTGTTGAGGACTACTTCAGGCTGAGGGTGAGCTCTTGGCGATCGGAGCTTAGCCTTAGTTTATCTTTTGCTTCATGTACTCTATTACCATTCAGAGACATCTGTATATATAGTTTTGGTTTATTTGTACTCCATGTATGTAGTTTTGCTCTGTACTATGATACCAGGTCTTGGGTTTGGTTTAGTTTCCGCATATGTATATATTTATATCCCTGTTATCTATTTTATTCGTCTTATTCCCTTATTTGCTAGATAGTAGCCCATTATTAACTGTTCTGGGCTAC